>CAUYRT010030600.1:0-99792 GCA_963574885.1 Lepilemur ruficaudatus
TCAAGCCTGACCATCCCCCAGATGGTGCACATCGCACTCGTTATGTATGTATATACCCATCCCCTCCTCCCCCACACTGTTCTATTTTTAACCTTGATAGCAGATCAACCCATTTAAAAGGCTTTAGATTTATAAAATTACAATTAGTATGTGTTATCTCAAAACTACTATAATATTTCAAAATTTTGTTTTATCAAAATAATACATGTACTGGGTAACAATCAAAGAGTGAAGAGAACTTATGGTGAATCTACTGGTCCAAGTACATCACTTACCACATTTATTTTCATTGCTTCTCTTTATCCTTTTAGCTACTCATTTTTGCACTTATGGTGCTTACTGCTGCAAGCTCATTTTGAAAAGTATTTATTTACTTTTATGATACATGAAGATTTAGTTCACTTGTACTCCTGTTTTCCTCTCCCCTTTTTTAATTAGTAATTGCCAATTTTATTTTTTTATTTAAACATAATAATTGTACCTATTTGTAAGGTACATGTGATATTTTGATACATACATACAGTGTATAATGATCAAATCAGGGTGTGTATTATATGCAACACCTCAAACATTTATAATTTCTTTGTGGTGATAATATTTCAAATCTTTTCTTCTGCTAATTTTGAAATATACAATAAATTATTGTTAACTATAGTCACCCTGCTGTGCTACCAAACACTAGTATTTATTCCTGTATAATTATACCTATTAACCAACTTCTCTTCATCTCCCCTGCTACCCTTCCCAGCCTTTGGTAACCACCAACCAACTCTCTACCTCCATGAGATCCACTTTTTTTGTTCTCATATAAGAATGGGAACATGCAATATTTATGTTTCTGTGCCTGGCTCATTTCATTTAACACAATGACCTTCAATCCCATCTCCTCTTGGTTAACCTTTAAACCCCAATTTCTAGTTTAGTAACTTTCAAAAGTATCTCTTGATTCTACATTTAGTCAAATAAGTATGTTTGAGCTTCTACGCTTTCCCCAACTTTTCCTAATCCTCTTTTTCATTTCACTTTTTTCATTTCATTTTACAGTGTAATAGTCAATCTAGGGATGTAGGCCATATTTACAATCTAAACTGCAACCACATCTAAATCTTCTGTGAACACTGATTGACTCTAAAATTTGAGAACCAGTAGTAACATTATTATAACTATGTGTATATTGTTCCGTGCTGGTCCAAGCAGTGGACTTAGCATTAGTGGGCCTGATTCAGTGACAATGTCTACGATAAAGAGAATGTTCCTGTCATCAATATCAAACGGATTCTCTCTTCTTATATGCCTTTGATTATTCAAAATTATGCTGCATTTCAGTTTAGTTTATATTTCAAACTCATTGTTATAAGAGCTGCTAAATTGTTTTCTACTTTGCAACTTTGTATAACTTCATCATGTTTTTACTTTTTCCAGAACAATTTCAACTTTCTAGTCTCTCAGATTGTTATTTTTCCTAGAGATCACTATCCAGAGCCTCTCCCATCCTACTCCTATCAGAACTGGGCCACATATACAGTCATGTGTCACACAGCAACATTTAGACCAACAACAAACTATATAACAAATGATGGTCCCTAAGATTATAATTGAGCTGGAAAATTTCCATTGCCTATTCATAGCCATCATAATGTCACTGTGCAATGCATTACTCATGTGTTTGTGGTGATGCTGGTGTAAACAACCCTACTGCACCTCCATTCATTAACAGTATAGCATATACAATTAGTATAGTACATGATACTTAGTAATAACAGATGACTATTCTACTGATTTATGTATTTACTATAATATACATTTTATCTTTACTTTAGAGTGTACTGCTACCTGTTAAAAAAAAAAGTTAACTGAAAAACAGCTTCAGGCAGATTTTCTAGGAGTTATTTCAGAAGAAGGCATTGTCATCATAGGAGATGACAGCTCCATGCATGCTATTGCCCCTGATGACCTTCCAATGGGACAAGGTGTGCAGGTGGAAAACAGTGATATTGATGATTCGCACCGTGTGTAGGCTTAGGCTAATTTGTGTATTGGTGCCTCAGTTTTCAACAAAAAAAGTTGAAAAAAAAGTAGTAAAAAAGCTTATAAAATAAGGTTATAAACAAAGAAAATATTTTGTATAACTGAAGCTAAATGTTATTACAGAAGAGTTAAAAAGTTAAAAAAAATTAAAATGCCATCTTCACTGTGTAGGCAGGAGTGAGAGGCCTGTCCAGGGGACTGTAACTCAGCCCCTTGGGCTTGCTCTCTTTTATATCTGCTGCCTTTGAGTCATAGGAATATTCCAGAGCTTTTTCTGATGGAATTGTCCCAACTTCTCCTGCAGCTAACAATATTATACTTCAGGCAAAGGCTTATTCCCACCCAATTTTGGTCTTCCAGAAATATCTTAAAATATGTTTTTGATAGTGACACGGTCATATTTTATTTGTTGTTGTGACTTTATTTCATTTCATAATTCTAGATTTTAATTCCAGTGATTCTCAACATAGACAGGAGGCAATTGTATTTGCTTAGTCCACACCAAGTATTATTGTCTCTGATATCTATAAAAGAGCAAATATATTTGAGGAAATAAATGTTAATATAAATATATATTTTCCATAGTACCTATGCTAACAATATATGAAGCAAAATTGAAATAATTTCTTTCTTCTCCATGAAAGACTATCCCGTCCTTGATACTTAATGATATAGAATTTCTATAATGTGTATTCTTGGTGCAAATTCCTAAATATTTTCAGTAAAACCATAGAAAACATGTAAACCCTTTAATTTTTTTTTTATTAAAAAGGGATATTTACTGTTTACTAATCAGTGGCTATTCGTTTTTTTAAGTATAATTTCTCAGTATGTATAAAAATCTTATTTGTGCATATTCTTTTTTTTAATCTCAGCATATTATGAGAATACAAATGTTTAAGTTACGTATATGGCCTTTGCCCCATCCGAGTCACAGCTTAAGCATGTCCATCCCCCAGATGGTGCCTACTGCACCCACTAGGTGTGAATATGCCCATCCCCTCCTCCCCCCTCCCACCTTCCTGACACCCGATGAATGTTAATACTATATGTGCACTTAAGTGTTGATCAGTTAATACCAATTTGATGGTGAGTACATGTGGTGCTTGTTTTTCCATTCTTGTGAACACTTCACTTAGTAGAATGGGCTCCAGCTCTATCCAGGATAATATAAGAGGTGCTAGATCACCATTGTTTTTTGTGGCTGAGTAGAACTCCATGGTATACATATATCACATTTTATTAATCCACTCATGTATTGATGGGCACTTGGGTTATTTCCACATCTTTGCAATTGTGAATTGTGCTGCTGTAAATATTTGAGTGCAGATGTTCTTTTATAGAATGTCTTTTTTCCTTTGGGTAGATGCCCAGTAATTGGATTGCTGGATCAAATGGTAGTTCTACTTGTAGCTCTTTGAGGTATCTCCATATAACTTTCCACAGAAGTTGCACTAGTTTACAGTCCCACCAGCAGTGTATGAGTTTTCCTGTCTCTCTGCATCCACGCCGACATTTATTGTTTTGGGACTTTTTGATAAAGGCCATTCTCACGGGAGATAAGTGATATCTCACTGTGGTTTTGATTTGCATTTCCCTGATGATTAGAGACGTTCAGCATCTTTTCATATGTTTGTTGGCCATTATTCTGTCTTCTTTTGAAAAGTTTCTGTTCATGTCATTTGCCCACTTTTTGGTACAGTTGTTTGATTTTTTTCTTGCTGATTTTCCTTAGTTCTATATAGATTATGGTTATCAGCCCTTTATCGGATATGTAGAAAGCAAATACTTTCTCCCATTCTGTAGGTTGTCTGTTTGCTCTCATGATAGTTTTCTTGGCTGTGCAGAAGCTTTTTAATTTGATCGGGTCCCATTTATTTATTTTTGTTGTTGCTGTGATTGCTTTAGGGGTCTTTTTCATAAATCCTTTGCCTAGGCCAATGTCCATAAGAGTTTCTCCAACTTTTTCTTCTAGAATTCTTATAGTTTCATGCCTTAGGTTTAAGTCTGTTATCCACCATGAGTTGATTTTTGTGTGAGGTGAGATTTTTGAAATAGGATGGTAAAGAATGTCAACCCTTTAATATATATTTTTAATATATATTTGCCCTTCTATATTCTGCAGATGAAGGGACAGAGATCTTATGAGGAGAAGCTATGTCCCCAAGGTCACAGGGCCTATGAGTGACACAGCCTGTCAATTGTAGGACCAAAATAACAACGTCTAATTCCTTCCCTTTTACTTGCTTTTCCCCCAAAACAATTCTTACCTACCAGAAAACTTAAGACATTAAATTCTTCACAGTACTCCAGATTTCACAAATGTGTAGGAGAAGGTACAAAAGAATATAAGGCTGAGAAGGAGCTACGATGAGTATATGGCAAGTGTCCCACACCTCCAGAGAAATAAGACTCAAGGCATCCTCATCAGTGATGCAAGAAAGGCAGTTGTTCCTCCAGCCTTCCAGGGTTGCAGACAGTCTTCCAAGGCTGCCATGATTACAGCTGAGCTGTGGCACTGCGCTCTGTTGCTGCAAGCACTTTCCGCTGGAGTGTAATAGAATACTGGAGCACTATTGTATTTTTAAAGGCAATTAATATTTTATTATGTACAGACTTTTATTTGCACCATTTGGATTCCTCTTCTCTAATTAAATCTTGTGATTTACACAAACAGAACTGCTGTTCTTTAAACTCTGCAAATTATCAAAATTAACAAATACTTGTTAAAAGGAAGCAAAAGCAGCCAAGGGTCCTATTTCTGTGACAGAAACAACTGGAGGCAACGGAGCGAATTGATAGTGTCTCCTATTTGAGTGGGGCAATGTGGCAATTATGTATAAAATACCTTAGTTAAGTAGAACTGATAGAAATTCCAGCTGCCTGTGAGAGAAAGGTTAATTCTTTAAATAAATAAAGCTAAAGTGTTTTATGTTTCCATATAGGATTTTTGCTTCATGACCTGTGTGCAGCATTTTGTGTTATGGGATTTATAAATCAAGAGTATGGTTTCAGGCATGCATTTCCCAAACTCTGCATTTGTGGAATGTTTCCTAGGGCCAAATGAACGGTCTTCAGAGGGAACAGATAGACTCCAAGCTCACATGCTCACTAGGAGACTATGCCTTTCTCCCCTTTTTGCTCCCAGAATGAACAGTTTCTAGATAAATCTCACCAGAATGAGTATTATCCCATTCCACTCCCACCTTGTCCCATCAATATATGGACTAAAGGATGGTACCCTTCAGGGAAAGGACAAAAGTCATTCTTCATGTCTGGAAAGACAACAGACAAGGACTGGGTTAAGGGTCAGGAAGAAGCAGCTAGGACCAGAACAAGAAATAATCTCCATCCTAATTAGGCTGGAAGCTCTCATAGAAGTTTCCCTGAGAATAGCCTCAGTCTCCTTGAAAGACATCACCCCAGGATCTCCATTTCTAGAAGAAGAGGCAGAGAATCACGAAGGCAGATCTGGGCAAGCCATGGAATTGACGTTTCTTTATAGCCTTTTTTCACCCCTGGCAAAATGCACATTTAGTCCAGAAAATAGAATAAAAGTATGCAATATGAAAAAATTCACTTTCCAGACAACATGTCAGTCAGCAAAGTGTTTAGCTCAGGATGTAAAGGGTACAATGCAGGGCTGCTATTTCTATTCTTATTTTGCATGGATTCTTCTTCTCATTGAATTTGTAACTTACATTTTTTTTTTGTTCCAGCAGATTAATAGAGGAAAAATTCCTACATGAAATTTTTATAAGAATATCTGAATATCTACCTAAGTGAATACATATTCTCCATTTAAGCATATTCTAGGTAGCAATATTATATCCTATATTGATAAGAAAAAAAAAGCTTCAGGATAATTTTCCTTGAAATACTTTGCAAATAGAAGAAGGCATATATACACACTATGCACACAATTTTATAAATTTACATGCACGAAGTCCCCAATGTAAAGCCATCCCAAATAAAAGCAATACTCATGCTAGAATTAAGTAGAAGAAAACAATAAACAATCCTTTTATTTCACTATTTCATTACTCTGTGATCTTTCTACTATTGTTATGGAGTCATCATGAAAAATCTTGATTCTTTTAGAGAATCTCCATGCATCAGACTGGAAAAACTTACTCTGTGAGGCTTCATGAAAAGGGAATGTATAAGAATGTCAAAGAAAGTTTCACCTATTTCAAACTATTCTCCAGAATAACAATTTGCCCAAAAAGTAGCAGAAAATTTTTATCATTTTCCTCATGCTCCTCCTCTTCCTATTCTCCCTTTCCTCCTTCTTTCCTCCAAATGAGGCGGCTTTTTCCCTCAAATGAGGCAGCAAACCAAGAACTAATATATATGATACCAATATGATCTTGTAGTAGTGTTTGAGGACTACCCTCAAGAAATTAGCTACCATCGGAACTTTGTTCCAGTGAATTTATACATTCTAAAATACAGCTGAAAACAGCCACTCTGTATATCAGTTACTCAATAGGACACCTGCACTAAACATAACAGTAAATATTTAGTGAATGCTCAATATGTATCAAGTTCAATGCTACATTATTTATAGCATTATCCCATTTCATCCTCACAACAACCCAGTTTGCAAAGGGGTCCTTAGAATCCTTTCATAAAGATGAGGAGAGTGAGGCTTAGAGAATTTAGCCCTGGACTCAAAGCCATTCAAAAACTGAGGGAAAAGCCGAGAGTATCAGAATGTGAAGGCAGTTCTATTTGATATCAAAGCCAGTGCTGCTTAACACTGTGCTACACTAAAATAGATGAAGTTAGACAGTTTGTCCATGTGTAAAGTGAGAAAAATATGTTTAATGAGTTTTAACACTATTGATATTACTGGAGAGATAAAAGTGGAGAATAATTCTTTTATTGGTTTAACAAATTATGTAATTTATTTTGCCACAAAAAGAAGACAAAATTGACAAATATATAGAAAAAGTTGAATTTTCCACCTGACTTATGCTTATGGGTTATTTCATAAAATTTGTAGTCAATCTTTTAAAAAGTAGGATTGCAGAAATAAAGCCACATGTATTAGCCAACTCATCTTTGACAAAGCTGACAGAAACATACATTGGGGAAAGGACATTGTTTTCAAAAAATGATACATGGAAAATTGAATTGCCATATGCAGAAGATGAATTAAATATTTAAACATAAGACCTGAAACTATAAAAATACTAGAAGAAAATCTAAGAAAAATCCCTTCTGGACATTGGTGTGCATAAAGAATTTACAACTAAGACCTCAAAAGCACAAGCCACAAAAACAAAAATAGACAAATAGGACTTAATTAAACTAAAAAGCTTCTGTATAGCAACAGAAATAATTAACAGAGAACACACAACCTGTAGAATAGGGGAAAATATTTGCAAACTATTCATCCAACAGGGGACTAATATCCAGAATAGACAAGGAACTCAACAACTCAACAAAAAATACCAAACAATCTCATTAAAAGTGGGCAAAGGACATGAATAGACACTTCTCAAAAGAAGACATATGAATGGCCAACAGGTACATGAAAAAATGCTTAACAATACTAATCATCAGAGAAGTGTCAATTAAAACCACAATGAGGTTGGGCACATGGCTCACACCTGTAATCCTAGCACTCTGGGAAGACAAGGTGGGATGATTGCTGAGCTCAGGAGTTTGAGACCAGCCTGAGCAAGAGCAACACCCAGTCTCTATTAAAAACAGAAAAATTAGCCAGGCATCCTGACACACACACCTGTAGTCCCAGCTACTTGGGAGGCTGAGGAAGGAGAATTGCTTGAGCCTACGAGTTTGAGGTTGCTGTGAGCCAGCCACTGCACTCTATCCAGGGTGACAGAGTCCGACTCTGTGTCAACAAACAAACAAACAACAGCAACAAAAAACCACAATGAGATATCATCTCACCCTGGTCAGACTGGCTATTAGTTATAGAAGAAAAAAAAAACAAAACAGATGTTGGTGAGGATGTGGAGAAAAAGGAGCACCTATACATTACTGGTAGGAATGTAAATTAGTACAACCTCTCTAGAAAACAGAATGGATATTTCTCAAAGAACTGAAAATGAAACTACCATATTATCCAGCAATCCCACTATGGGGATCCCAAAGGAAAAGAAATCAATATATCAAAAACATACCTGCAGTTGTATATATGTTTATTGCAGCAATATTCATGACAACAAAGACATGGAATCAGCTTAAGTGTCCATCAATGAATGAATGCATAAGGAAAATGTGGTATATTTACATAATTTACATTGTTCAGCCATAAAAAAATGAAGATAATTGTGTATAGGTTGTAAGCACCAGAGTTTGAATCTTTTCCCCCATATTGTATTACCTTGCATGAAATGGAATTGGAGGTCCTTATTTTAAGTGAAACAAGCCAGGCACAGAAAGCCAAATATCACATGATCTCACTCATAAGTAGGTACTAAATAATATGTTCATGTGGATGTAGAGAATGGAATGGTAAATGATGGAGGCTCGGAAGGGTGAGTGGGTGGGAGATGGATGGTAGATGATGAGAAATCAGTTAAAGGGTACAATGTATGTTACCGAGGTGATGGATACCCCAAAAGCCCTCACTTTACCACTACACAATCTATAGATGTCACAAAAGTGCACATGTACCCCATAATCTGTATAAATAAAAAACAAAAAAGTAGGGTTACAACAATGTGATAAAATTGTACACTGCAATTTTCTCCACTAATATTAGTAGATATTTATCAGAGAACTACGCTTTATGGTCACTACAGTACAAGAAGAGGCCCACTTGAGAAGTTACGAGTCTCTGTTTATGCTAACCTCTGAAGATGCTTAATGAATGTCTTTATTGATAAATGATGACAGTGTCTTTGACTATGTCAAACATGGAGGTCTTAGCAAGACAACAACAAATCCAAGTTTAATAAATGGGTTCCAATACTTACACTAACACTTAAATGTAATAAGATAATGGCTTAAAAGTGATACAATTAGTAACTAGACATAGTAAAACAATTTCAACAGTACAATTGAATAAAAATTGCAAAGAAACTGTTTTCTCCCCTTCCTCTTTTACCCCAGTCACAGTTCACAGAGGAAACCATTTTAAGAGATCCAATTTTATTTCTTTTGGTAGTTACCTTCATAATTCCAAAGAATAAGAATTTTTCTTGACTAATAGGGATTTTACATTTACTGAGTGCTAACACTTTATGCAAAGGGACAGTGTGCTAAGCAAGCTTCCTATATTATTAATATCTTATTTAGCTTTCCTCCAGAATAAACACTGATTATGTTAGTCAATCATGATAATGCCATCCTCTTTGCCATTGATTTATTTATAGGACATAATTCTGGAAAAAAACTATTAAAAGAAGTCTGCTTAGGGTCTTTACAGAAAAATTTCTTTATTCTTTGAAAAAGACACACAGTAAAGAATAGTCCTTCTGTCAGTGGTCACTCTTGTGACATTAATGTGATGCATGGTTATGCTGCAGCCATTCTGTAACTGTGAGGGAGGATGACACTCCCAGGAAGGCAGGGTGGAACAGTGAAAAGAATGGGAACTTTGAAGATGTGAGATGTTGAAATAATAAACCCATCCCACCACAGTTAACGAAGCCATGTCAAGATAGGTTCTAAAAACCTGAACTTCTTTTTACTTATAATCATCAAAACATAGTCTCATATAACTCAGAAGGTAATACAATATGGGGGAAAAGATTAAAACTCTGGTGCTAATAACCTATACTCAAATATTTAGATTTTATTTATTTATTTTCTGTTACTTCATCTTTGATATATGAACACTGAGCTATTACCATTTAACCTCTGTGAATCTATATCTTAGGAAGCAACTTTTAGTCTGAAGATGATTAGAAAGTTACAAATTAACAGGCTAGTATTATGAATAAGAGGAAATATACATTAAAAAGGCCAGAGACTTAGAATCCATACGTTTTATCTTCATGTTTGAGACCCAACTATCACTTGATGGAATTTTGCAAAACAGTAAATAAACCTTTCTAAACTTTATAGCCTATGTTTCCATATGTGTAAAGGACGTTTATAATACGTGTTCTATAGGATCAAATGGACTAATGCAAATAAAATTGTTTTATGAAATTTCATTCATTCATTAAAAATATTTTATAGAGTGTCTATTATATGTGTCAGGAATTGCCCCCAAGGTGAACAAAACACAGTAGGCATAAATGAATTTATTTATTGACCCGTGATCAGTTCTAATTTGGTTTATAAGTTGTAAAAGCACAATAGACCATTTAATCATAAGACTATTGCATTGCATTATAATCTTCTGAAATATGAGAACTGAATGTCACAAGGGACCATATATTCTGGGTTGTTTAAAAAACATGACCACGAACATCAGAAATTAGGATTTACATTTTTTATAACTGTCTATGATAGCTATACTTCTTTAATTGAATTATGTTATAATTGTACAAGATTCTTGATGAATCAGCTGTGCTCTCATTTCCCTTTACTGCCAACAGCATGCATTCTTAGAAAAAGACTGGTAAGCTTACATCAGTGTTTCTAACACAAAGAATTTGGAGCTGACATGGGCTCACATTATTATGGTGGCTCTTGACCACCATACAGTAAGTTTGCCAGTCCCCATTGGATGGCTTCCTGCTATTGCATAAATTCTTTTTCAACTTAATCTCACCCCCATCTGAACTTTACCCGAAACTTTGTAATTGCCCATTTTGCTCTTGTTCTTGGCTAAATTGACAGAAAGATCATCCAGTAGAACCACACGGGAAAACGTCTAGTCAGTTTTTAATATTTCCCCGGTTTTATTAGTCATTTAATTCTGCTCCTGTCTAATAACTCCAGTTCTGATCCCCGCAAATTTCTTTCCTATTGTCAGGGGCTCTAAGTACAGTTGTGTAGGTTCAGCCTTGCTCAGCAACTGCTAGCCAGTGGGGGTGGTGGGGCTGAGAGCCAGCCCACGCTGTGCTCAGCCAGTTCTGAATCCAGGGTCTGAATTCAATTTCCCACCTGGATCCCATGTCATGGCTTTAACCTTCTCCTCTCCGTCTTTAAATGAAAGTAAGAGAGAAAAAAACAAAGGAAGGAAGGATGAAAAGAAGGGGAGACATATGTATGTTTATGGTTATTTTTAAAATTTTTATGAGAAAAGTGTACTACCTATTATAAAAATCCATATTTTGCTTTCACCTATATTGTTTCTTAGAATATTTTCCCTTGTACCATGTGCCAATATGACAGCCAGGTTACTCAACCTCAACTACATCTGGGGATATAGGGATCAGGTAAGGATTGAGATATACTCACTGGTGTTCTGAATTTAGCTTTGCAACTAATTGCAAGGGTTCTATAAATTCAATAACTGCCCTTTTCCCTGCAGTGATTCAGAGACAGCCAATTGTACAGTCTACTGCCAACTGCAGAATTCCTTCTGTCTCCCTCAGCTTGGCTGTCCTCAAAGAGCAGAGACTGTGCTGTCCAGACACAGCAAGAACTGGAGGACTGACCACACCTATACCTGTCATATTGATTTGCAGACAACTTTCCTGTCTGTCTTTACTTGATAGCTTAGGGGTGGTGGAGATAACAATAGAATAGATATAAATAGATTTTTTTTTCAGTCTTTGCACTTACCATAATTCTTGAATTGACTTAGGAAAAAGTAGATCAAAGTACAAATGACTGGCCCTTCTCATGAAGCCCTTTGTACCAATTAATTTAAAAGGTAAAGAACTCTTGTGGATCTCTTGGCAATTGTGTCATAGTTGGCATCTTTTGGGACCTGAGGTAGAATCACAGGGACACGTACCAGCACACAGACATGACTAATCAGTGGCAATGGTCCTTAGCTGCAATCTAAGTGAAGAGTCATCATTAGCCTGGATGCTGGATCCCCAATATGTCACAGGATAACAATGAGATTGGTATTAATACAATGCATGTAATATTAACAATAACAACATCTAAAGTATTATGGAGCAATGAGCACTTTACGTGCATTTTCTCATGGAATGCTCACCGCTCCCTATGAGGAAGACATACTTATGCCATTTTAGAGATGAATAAACTGACGCTGAGGGAGGTTAAACAAGTAGCTCACATTTTACAATTAGAAAGGAAAGGAGGTAAGGCTTGAATACAGATCAGAAATACAGGCTATATGGCCTCACGTATGTTTTCACATGTTCCGTTAACCAAAAATAAAACATAAAAACAGATAAAGAAAGCCTCTGAGATTCTGTAGTAACAGCCCCAGAGGTGGGGCACTAAGTATCTTACATGTTTTTACCTAGGGGAGATTCTCAATCTGTCAACAAAGAAAGAGCAATAACCACCACTCTGCTCATTTTATAGAAACCTATCTCTTTCAGGATAAAAGCTTTCTAAGAGCACAGGCTCTGCCCAGACCCAATGTCACTATCTTTCATGGAGAATTTTAAGGTTTGCCTTAAAAGCCTCTTAATTAAGCTGCAATATTATATCCAGTAAGCTTTGACTATTTACACTGAACACTGTTGAGGAGGCAAAAATATTTCTTCTGGCTTTTTTTTTCCTCATTAGTTTTGCAATAAAAATGAGAGCACACAGAAAAACAGAACAAAAAGAAATAGAGAGATGATTCTGCCCACTTAAATTCCCAGGACTGTAGTTCACTCAAAATGGAGCTTGCTTGGGTCATCCATCTGAGCCTCTGTTTCTTTGCATTTTTCTGGGTCCTGCTCTTTGCCCTGTGGTGCTCCCGTACAGCCGCTAGAGCACAAACCAGAAGTAGTTATTCCCTTGCACTCCTAAGGGGAATTGCTCACATCTAGCCATATCTTCTAGGCTGACAGAAATTGCTTTCCAAAAGTTCAAGACTCTTTTTCGATGAGTTTAAAAGTTGAATGTAAACTAGACTTAATCTACACAGAGAAGTCGTTCTTACTTCCAGAAAAAATATAAATAACATTATTTTAGTGCACTCCAGGAGCTATGCACCTTTTAGCTATTGTACTAGGAATCTTTGTCTTAAGTTTACATAGAGAGAGAGGGGGCGAGAGAGAGAACATTAGAATGTCCAACAAACAATGTCAAGGACAAACAACAAATCTCCTGTGAGAAAGCTTTCTCTATTACCAGCATTCCTCGCTGTTCTGCCACTCAGGGACTCTACTGATTCTACAAGTCTGTGACATATATTTTTGATAAAGAAAAAGAATTCGAAGTTCTGAATTCAAGTGTTATTTCAATCATTTGTGATTTACATGAAATTAAGAAAATCACTGATACTATTTTCTCTTTTGGAAATGTGTTCAGATGATACTTCTCAACCCTTTGGGACCATTGAACATATCAGATGCAAAAAAATATGTGAAATCTTTATGAACTGTGGGGTGATACATAAGAAATTACATTGAGTTTGTCATACAAAATATGTGTGAAAATCCTGATGCAATATTAGGAAGAAATTCCTGGATTTGTAAAGAAAAGAAAGAGGTTGCTATACATAGCCAATTTATATTCAAGTTTTAGATTCCTATAGATTGTATATCCTGAGATGAGTGATGAATAAAATAATCACCTGGGATAAAATGATTATTCTGAAAGCTGCGATGTAAACCCTAGAAGTCAATACTGAGTAAACCTGAGGAATTATGTCAAAAACGTAATGAGTGCATGTGACTGCAATTCCGGTGCATGCTGCTCTTCAAGAATTCTATTTGAATCAAAAGTTTTAATAAAGACAGTTGAAAGTACTGATCAATCAGATTGATGAGCCAATTGATATTTTTATAAAATTGGCTGAATATTCTAGAGAGTTTTGTACTTGCTTAGAAGAAAGAAAAGTCTGGTAACAGATTTTAAGATACTAACAGCCAATGCCTACTCTTTCCCAAAGTTTTAATAGCCTGCTAGAACACCTTACGGACTGTTTGCATAGTAGCATCTTATATGTCCTCTACTAATTGCTAAAGTATTCTTGATTTAATCAAATTGAACAGTACTATATAAAATAGATTTGGAATTTAGTATTAATCCTATTATTTGCTCTGTCCTACATTCCAATCCAAATATTTAGCTGTCATAATTAGAAGGTTTAATATAGTAATTTAATGGAAAGAGTTACTGAACACGTTTGTTTGATTTTAGACATTTTAAAAGAATAAGAAGTCTTCACTAAAAGTAACATATAGTTCACTCTAGTCCCATTAGTTAAAGCCACCTGATTCTCTACTCAATACCTCATTGCCTAATTCTTACTTTTCAAAATCCAATTATCTGTAGATAAGAGATATCCAAAATATTTCTTAGTAAAATAAGAGAAAAAATTATTTTCTTTCTTTAATTTATGTCTCCAAAATGCACAAGGAGGTAGGTCAAATCAAATGTAATTGTCCGGGCCACATTCTCTAATGGATAGACTTTTACACCTTAGACCTAATGTGTATACATAGGCCTCTGGGAAATAGCATGGTTTGCGCTAATGATGTGCATTGCTAAATATTTTTACATCAGGGTGACATTTATAAATTATATTTTAATATTACAATTATTTTAGATGATTGCCCCCAAAGCCCTTTTATTTTTAGAAAATATGAAGCATGTCTGGCCCAGACATTCGAAACGTAAGATGTTCCAAATTGGACTCATTATCTTTCCACCCCCGCCCTAAAGTTGCTGCTCCTCTGTGTTCCCTTGATCCAGTAATGGGGCCACTCTCCTCCCAGTCACACAGGCTAGAAATCTTCAGTCATCTTTGACTCTGACCTCTCCTGCCCCATTAAATCTCATCAACCAAGTCCTCTCAAGTTTACCTTTGAAATGTCTTTGGAATTTGTCCTATGCTTCATCTTCAACACTCCTTCTGCCGTTCAGGCACTGATTGTCAAATGCCCTCAGTTATTCCAAGAGCCTATTCACTGAGCTCCCAGGAACTAGTGCATTCTATCTCCAAATATCCTACTTACATTGTTAGTGTTATTCTTTTTAAACACAAATAATATGTAACTACTCTGAAGCTTGAAAACCTTTTTGGCAACACCACTTCACAGATAATGAAACCTAAACTACTTAGCAAGGTATGAATCTCTTCACTTTTTCCCCTATTGGTTATTTTCTCCAAATATCTCATGTTCTAGCCCAACTACATCATTGACTATTTCCAAGCACTCTATTTTTTCTCAGGCAATTTCCTTTGGATGGACAACATTGCTACCTTCTACACATTGAGATAACCTAACCATTTTCACAGCACTGTTCATCTCCTTTGCATCCTTGGGAAGAACTAATCAACTTTGTTACCCAGGTGCCTACCAATTTGCTTATTCCTCTCTTATAATACCTACCACAATCTGATAAAAATTAAAATTTGTCAGGTATGTGTTCAATACAAGTAAGAAGAGAGCTCTTTGAAGGCAGGGATATTACCTTTTGCATAGTTATATGTCTCATACGTAGTAAATCCCAGATATATGCTTATTAAACATTTTAATTGTTTTACAAATTACTATTGGTGCTGTTCATATTGTATTATGAAAAATAACATTTTTCTTAATAGTGTTTGTTTTTTATATATGGGAGATATCAATACAAATCTAGCATTAGGAGAAAACACATAAACCTCCTGACATGGCAGACACTATTTTTCATCATACCTTTGCATTAGGATAATTTATACATGTTGAAAAAGCCAAAGGAGCATACATATTTTGCAAAAATGTTATGTTTTCTCAAAAACCTAATGAGAAAAAACAGAGACAGATGGAGTTCATTTGGCTAATTTTCTGCCCAGCTGCCTAGATGAAAAATAAAGATGTACTGACCCCATGCTTCTGTATGCTAAACTGTTCAAATATTCAGCCTTCTTTAGTTAACCATTATGCCAAGGTTGAGTGGACAGTATCTAGATTAGCAGACACTATTCACCTGGCTGTCCCTTTTGTTCTCGTTATTTAATGTGAAGGAAGAGAGTTCTAAAAATAGAACCAACGCTTGAAACTGGCTTGCATTCCTGAATATACAATGAGATCACTGTAAAGTGACAAAATCACATAACATTTATCTGAGGTAGTTCAAAAATAATATATGTATTTTTAAAATTGCTTGTACTTTTTCCTTCTTCTAGACCTTTCCAATCTTTCAAAACTCTTAGCTGCAAAAAAGTGCCAATTTACACTTTAAAAACTAGGCAGGCTCAAGATTCTTCTCATGTTAAATTGAATTGGAAAAAAATTTCCATTTCCACAGGTACTTCAAGCCTTAAATGACTTAACTTTAATGCCTTATATGTTTTAATAATGTGTGTGTGTTTGCGTGTGTACATACATTATGTGGAACTCCTTCCTGACAACATTGTAAGTGGCAATTTTAGTGTGTGTGTGAGAAAAATTGTCTTTCTCTCTTAACTTTCTCCTAAAACAATTTTAAAAAGCCTAACACTAGCCACACCTTCCCAATCTCTCTGACTCAATGGATCATTTTTCTGGTGTGTTCTCTGTCCTCTTTACCCCCACTAAAACCTTCCCTGCCCCATGGCTCTACATTCACCTGTCTTCCTGTTTATCTGTAGCAGGATTAGAAAATTGTCAGATTTATAGAATATTTTGTCCTCATGACGATTTCCAAATTTTAAATCAAATAGCAATTTGTGAAATGAAAAGATTTTATTTAAAAAATCCAGATTCTTTGAAAAATATGAAGATCTAATTGTAATAGTCACCTAGAGTTAATGGGACAATAAATCACTCAGGGTTGAGTCAGGAGAGAGAAAACCATGCTAGTAATTTGTACAGGGAAGATTTAATATAAAAGAATTATTAGCTAGTAACCAGAGATTGACTGCTAAGGAGTGAAGAAAACCCTGAAGGATACAGGAGTAGCATCTATAGGCAGCAGCCACTCTCCTGAGGCTAAGGCGCAGCACCCCGGGAAGAAACAAATTTGGAAGAGAGCACTCTCCCCGTCAGCCTCAGGCCAGATTTCTCAGGGAGAGGGTGTGGTTACGGCATAATGGACAGGAAAGAGGTTAACTGAAGTGCCAAGGACTGGGCTGGAAACAGAAAACTGTCTGTTGGGTGGCCAGCAAGACTCGGTGGGAAACCACCCACTGGGGTTCCGGAAAAAAGCCTGGTGGAGGATAAGCGCCACCGAGCATCCTGTATACTACTGGCTGCCACACAGCGCGGGACAGAGAAGAAGAAAACCGCATTGGAAACTGAACGAGCGGCCTCTTCCTCCCGCAGCGCCCACCCCTGCCCGCTCTGATTAAGTTTACCCTTGTGCCAGTTGGGAACAGAGAAATGTTAACGGGGACCAGCCTCAGAATCCAAAACAAAGGAAAAACAGGAAATTTAAAGCTGAGAGGCAATAAAGTGACAACCAGTGCAGAACGTATACTCTAACTCCGCAGTCCCCAATCTGGTGGCCGTGCAGGGGCCAGTGCCAGGAACCCGGCGCATAGCAAGGGGGGACCAGTGGGGCGAGAGCGAAGCACCCCCTGCGCCCACAGCCGCTCCCCATGGCTCGCATCTCCGCAGGTCAGCCGTGGCGTCAGACCCTCACAGGAGCACAAACCTCTGCATGGGAGGGTCCAGGCTGCACGCTCACCCTGAGAATCCAACGCCTGATGATTGGAGGTGGAGCCGAGGAGGCGACGATGCCCCCGCCCCCAGCAGCCCACCCCCATCCGTGGAAAAACTGTCTTCCCCGAAACCGGTCCCTGATGTCAAAAAGAGGGGGACCACTGCTCTAATTGATCATAATTCCCTCTCTGACTCCTGTAAACATTGAGCTTATGGCCAATAATCCAAGACATTAGCAACTCACATGCTTCCTGTTACAAAGAAGACTTCCAGAGATTTGGAATTTACCAACACTGCTGATATATAGAACTGTATCTAAGGTAAGGCAAAAACAGTACGGAAACATGAATCCTCTGTATATATACCAAAAATGTATTACTTTATGGTTGCATGTTGATAAACCCAATGTGAAAAGAAATTATGTAAAAATGAAATGTGTCTTTAAGATCTGACCATAGTTCTTATGTCAATTACAAGGACATAACCACCTCTTCTTAATATAACACTTGGATACTTTCATAAACGTTTTTAAGACCTTGATTTTTATGTCTGTTTTACAAGTGGTTTTTAATACCTTAATCAAAAATATTTGTTTTACCTTTATTTCTATTTGCTACGGCACCATTCCTCAAAAATATCAAACAATCTCTGGCACTAGGCTCAAACAAAGATAAGAAGTAAGTGATTTTGATATTGCTTTCTCTTTCCCTGTACTAGTTGAATGAAAGAGGATATCAATTAAAGTTGGTAATTTTAAGAAATAGCTAATTTTTGGAACCGCTCTTGACCTTCAAGGAAATAAAATGTAAAGTCTTTGAAAATATTTTGAAGAGAAAGCTTGTACCTTTTGCTTCTGGCTTCTAACCACTGTTTACTGTAGGCTTTTGAACCTAGGCAAGCAATCAGCCTATTTTTTCCATGTATTTAGAAAAGTGAACTGGATTGATTTTCAGTGGCTATTAACTTTTGCCTATGCCTCTAGGATCTCACAGGTACTGGTAACAACTTGGCAAGACGTCTGTTATTTATACAAGAACAAGTGAAAAAGAATTACCACAGCATCATACTTCTGTAAAGTAAACTAGCATTGCCCAGGACTTTAACTAAGATGCTTGACTCACAGCTGCAGCCAATACTGACTGTGGACTGCCTTTGACGATTTCAACAAGTGAAAGAGGAGTTTTAACCAGCCAGAGATTCAGGCGCATTGAATTCTGCCCAGGAATTAATTGAAATTCTTTCTTTCTTTCTCCTTTTCTCCCTAAGTTGTGTTGATGGTTATGATGGAGATGGAGATACCAATTTCTTCTGAGGATATTTAGTAAATATATATTTTTAGTTTTTCCGTCACACATACGTTGATAGAAGGAATGACTGTCTTTATCACTATACCACCTGTGAAATGTGAAACACTAAAACATTGAAAATTTTAAATATGTAGATGAATTTATGTTTTCTCCCATTTCTCAGATTTAAGTATGATCTTAAAATATATAATTTCAGTTTCTCTTCATGACGGAAAGTAGATATAATGAGGTCATTATCCTTTTCCAAAGAAAAATAATTCTAAAAAATATCCTCTGCAATATTCTCTACATGCTATTGGAAACTTAGTATTTTTAAGAACAGAAACAGGAGCATAAAAATATAACTAAACTTCAAAAGCCCTTGTGACAAGATGACTGGTGTTGTATAACCTTTTTTGATCTCTCATAAATAAAAAATCATTTCTGCAAACCTTAGAGGTGAGAGTTGCAATGTTTAAATTTTAAGAACATTCATTTTAATGAAAACTCTGAGAAAACCAAGGTAGACTTGGGGATTGATGGGAAATTTGGCTTTATTTTGCACTCAGATACTGGAGTTGTGGAATCTCGCCAATGAGTAAAGAGTAATTCTCAGGTATTTATTTAGTTAAAACATTCTAACCATTATTTACTTCATTTATTAGTATGTTCAAAAGGCTCTGGGGCTCTATAAGACATTTTAAAAACTATTTTCAGGTAAACAGTGCCAGTGGAAATTCAGTGTTTGACAAAAGCTGCAATGTAATATCCCTGAACTTCTTTAATGGGTTTCTTTGAGGACTTGCAAAGCTCCCTTTGTATGAGTGGACTACTTACATTAACCTATAAAGAGAAATGTTTGGCTTGTATCAAAAAAGTGTTATGGATTGCAAATTTGGATGCTGTTATAAATTGGGGTCATGTTCTCAGACAGATAATGAAATGAATATTATCATTTTGCACTTACTTTAGATTATAGGAATTATTGAAGAGACAGAGAAAGATCAAGCAATGTTATAGAAATACGGTCTCTGATACTCAAGCTTACTATTATTGATTTATTATTTATTTTTCTTTTGTCATTTTTTCAATTATTCTTCATCTGATTTTCTCTACATAAAAATCAACACATAAAGAGATGAACCAAATGGGTTACAGTTCACATATGGAATATCTATTTGATTTTATAATCCAGCCATGTAACAAATTTAAACAGATATTTGGAAAATATGGTAAAATGGAAAAGACTTTTCTGATTTTAACATTCATAGATGTCCAGTCAATATCCAAATTCCTTTTCAACTGAAATTATTATTTAATGAATCTTCTTTCTAATGTTAAAAAATGATATAACAAATAGTATAAAATGAAAGTCATTACAACCTGGTGACGCACATCCTGGGCCACAACGGCATCAAGCCGCACTCATGCCCGCACTGTAGCAAGCTCTTCAAGCAGCCCAGTCACCTGCAGACGCACCTGCTGATGCACCAGGGCACCCGGCCCCACAAGTGCCACATATGCCACAAGGCCTTCACGCAGACCAGCCACCTCAAGCGCCACATGCTGCTGCACCCGGGGGTCAAGCCCTACAGCTGCCACTTCTGCGGCGTGGCTTTGCCTACCCCAGCGAGCTCAAGGCCCACGAAGTGAAGCACGAGAGTGGCCGCTGCCACGTCTGTGTCGAGTGCGGCCTGGACTTCTCCACCCTGACCCAGCTCAAGCGCCACCTAGCCTCCCACCAGGGCCCCACCGTCTACCAGTGCCTCGAGTGTGACAAGTCCTTCCACTACCGCAGCCAGTTGCAGAACCACATGCTCAAGCACCAAAACGTGCGGCCCTTCGTGTGCACTGAGTGCAGCATGGAGTTCAGCCAGATCCACCCCCTCAAGCAGCACTCGCTCACCCACAAGGGCGTGAAGGAGTTCAAGTGCGAGGTGTGTGGCCGGCAGTTCACCCTGCAGGCGAACATGAAGCGGCACATGCTGATCCACACCAGCGTCAGGCCCTACCAGTGCCACATCTGCTTCAAGACGTTTGTGCAGAAGCAGACCCTCGAGACACACATGATTGCACACTCGCCCGTGAGCCATTCAAATGCAAGGTACCAGGCCGCAGGCCCGGGGCCGCGCCCTCTTCAAAAAAATAAAATAATAATTAATTAGCATTGAAATGGCATTAATTGTGTTTGCAATTAAACACAATTGAAGTATATATTTCTTTTAGTATCTGCCTCAAAGCATGGTTGGTCAAAATTCTGAATTAACTAGGAAAACTATTAAATACCTTTTCTCTCAAGGTCTTGTATATTTATGATTTGTAGTTTTTTTAACTTTACAGTAGACTTCTGGTAACAGGACAGACTGAATGAAGATGGACTACTAGTAGATTTAAGAAATCAGTATGAGCTTAGCTATGAAAAGCAAATATTTAACAATTTTGCTTTATGAGGAGCACTTAGATTGATATCTAGGTGGCTTTTCTATTTGAATACCAGTTAGGGAGTGAGCTGTATATATTTTGGTGTGTTAATGAATAAATATTCTCTAGAAGATTTCTGGAATCCTATATTTCCTACATGTTTTATTTAACATGTTGGACTAGTTCTCACACTGATAAAGCTGAATTATTACTTAGAGCAATCTGACAGAATCTCATCTCCAGAATGCTTTCTATTCACATCCTGTAATACGGTGTCTACACTGTGATGAATGCTCACAAATAGAACAAAAAAAATAGATAACCATGCCTGTAATCCTAGCACTTTGGGAGGCTAAGGCAGGAAGATCGCTTGAGGCCAGGAGTTCAAGAACAGCCTGAGCAACATAGTAAGATCCCAGTCTCTACAAAAAATAAGAAAAATTACCCAGGTGTGGTGGTACATGCCTGTAGTCCCAGTTACTCAGGAAGCTGAGGCAGGAGGATCCCTTGATCCCAGGAGTTTGAGGTTGCTGTGAGCTATGATCACACCACTGCACTCTAGCCTGGGCGATAGATTGAGACTCTGTATCAAAACAAACAAATAAGCAAAAAACAAACAGTTCCACAGGCTTAATGTTCCTCATTGGTATCTCTTGGATTTTTAAAAAGCAAGTGCTTTCAGATAGGAGTGATTTTCTAAACCTTTTGCTTAGTTGTTTCTGCACCAAAATGATTAAAGCTATCAGCAAACACTTCAAGCATTTCTTGATAGTTTTTAAAATACTTTGTATCCTGAACAAAATATTGAGAGCTATGTAGTAAATTTATAACGGTATGATGAATTTTCTGTTGGCCTCTCAATAACTTTTTTGTTCTCTCCTATGGTCCCTCATGTCTCTCAGAGGTTGGAAACCAGCAGTTTACATTCTCAGACCCCCTTGCCAACAGGGTTCCATTTGAGGTTCACCAATGAAAGGCACTTGAGTGATATTTGGAAAGGAGAAGAGAATGAAAATTTTTTGTCCTGACAACAGCACACAGGCAGAAAGGCTGCGGCAAATGCCTTCCTGCAGTTTTGCAAGAGATTTTCTGATTTCTTTCAGTGAATAATCCCCTTCAGTTCTACAGGTTGCAGAGATAATTGGTGACAGTTCTTTCTGATTATTGTATTATCTGATTTTCTGAATATTACAAGTGTTTTCTATGGTTTTCACTTTTGTAACTATTTCAGCAGTTTTAATAGCTTCTATTCCTCTGTACTTAACTCCTCAGAAAGGAAAGGAAACACCTATTCCATAACATGAAGAAGGAGGGAATCCTCCCTAACTCCTTCTATGAAGCCACTATCACCCTGATACTAAAGACAGAAAAGGACACAGCAACAACAAAAAGAAAACTATAAAAAAATCACTTATGAACATAGATGTAAAAATCCTCAACAAAAAAACTACTAAAGTGAATTTAACAGCACATCAAAATGATAACTCACCATGGTCAAATGTGTTTCATCCCAAATATGTAAGGATGGTTTAACATACACAAATCAACGAACATGAGTGACCACATAAACAGAAACAAAAACAAAAGCCACATGATCCTCTCAATAAATACAGAAATAGCATTCATCAAGATTCAACACCCTTTCATGATAAAAACCCTCAACAAACTAGGCATAGAAGGAACATACCACAAAATTATACATCCATATATGACCAACCCACAGCCAACATTATAGTGAATGAGGAAAAGTTGAAAGCATTCTTCCTAAGAAGTGAAACGAAACAAGGGTGTCCACTGTCACCACTTGTAGTCAGTATAGTACTGGAAGTCCTAGCCAGAGCAATCAAGCAAGAGAAGGAAATAAAGGGTATGCAAATCAGGAAACAGGAGGTCAAACTATCTTTGTTTTTGTTTGCTGACAATATGATCTTGTATCTGGAAAACCCTAAAGACTCCACCAAAAGACTGTTATAATTGATAAATAAATTCAGCAAAGTCTCAGATTATAAAATCAATGTATACAAATCAGTAGCATTTCTTTATACTAATAACTGTCCTGAGGAGAGTCAAATCAAGGCTCAATACTATTCACAATAGCTACAAAGAAAATAAAATACTTAAGAATATACTTAATAAAGCAGGGGAAAGATCTCTATATGGAGAACTACAAAACACTGATGAAAGAAATTGCAGATGACACAAACAAATGGAAAAACATTCCTTGCTCATGGATTGGTAGAATTAACATCCCTTTAAATATCCGTACTGCCCCCAGTGAATTACAGATTCAACGAAATCCCCATCAAAATACCAGTGCTATATTTCACATATCTAGAAAAAATAATCCAAAGCTTTATTTAGAATCAAAAAAGAGCCCAAATAGCCAAAGCAATCTTAAGTAAAAGGAACAAATGTGAAGGCATCACATCACCTGACTTCAAACTATACTACACGCCTATAGTAAGCAAAACAGTATTGTAGTGGCATAAAAATAGAGATATACACCAGTGGAACAGAATAGTGAACCCAGATGTAAAACAGTCTACCTGCAACCAACTGATCTTTGACAAAGTAGACAAAACCATTTATGGGGAAAGGAAGTCCTGTTCAATAAATGGTGCTGGGAAAACTGGATAGCCACATGCAAATGATTGAAACAGGATTCCTATCTCTCACCATTCACAAAAATTAATTCAAGATGGATTAAAGACTTAAATGTAAGGCATGAAACTGCAAAAATTATAGAAGAAAATGTAGGAAAAAACTCTTTTAAACATTGGCCTGGGCAAAAAAATTTATGACTAAGACCCCAAAGGCTAATACAACAAAAATAAAAATAAATAAATGAGACTCAATTAAATTAACAATAAAAATCTTCTGCACAACAAAGAAAATAATCAACAGAGTGAATAGATAACCTGCAGAATGGGAGAAAATATTCACATGCTACATATCCGATAAAGGGCTGATAGCTAGAATCTATATAGGACTCAGGAAAATCATCAAGAAAAGAGCAAACAACCCTATCAACAAGTGAGCAAATGACATGAACAGAAGTTTTCAAAAGAAGATAGACAAATGACCAAAAAAACACATAAAAAATGCTCAACATCACTAATCATCAGGGAAATGCAAATTAAAACTACAATGAGATACCACCTTTTGCCTATCAGATAGAATGGCCATTATTCAAAAGTCAAAAAGCAATAGATGCTGGCATGGATGCAGAGAAAAAGGGACTCTTATACACTATTGGTGGGACTGTAAATTAGTACAACCCCTATGGAAAACAGCATGGAGATTCTACAAACAAATAAATGTAGACCTACCATTCAATTCAGCAATCCCACTGCTGGGTATCTACCCAAAGGAAACGAAATAATTTTATCAAAACGACTCCAACATTTGAAAGTTTATACCAGCACAATTCACAAATGCAAGATGTTGAATCAACCTAAGTGCCTTTTAATTCATGAGTGGATAAAGTAAATGTGGTATATGTATATGTATACTACTCAGCCATAAAAAGGAATGATATAATGTCATTTGCAGCAATGTGGAAGGAACTGGAGACCATTATCCTAAGCAAAGTATCTCAAGAATGGAAACCAAACACCATGTGTTTTCACTTATAAGTAGGAGCTAATAGATGGCTACACACAAGTGAAAAGCAATATAAAAGACAAGAGAAATCAAGACGGGTGGAAGAGTGGAGTGTGGGTGTGGGATAAAAACCTATCCAGTACAGTGAACAATATTCTGGTGATGGGCACACCCAAAGCTCTGACTTTACCATCATATAAGGTATCCTTGGAACAAAATCTCTTGTGTCACCTTAATTAATATTTAGAAATAATAAAATAAAAAGTCCCCCCCCAAAAAAAGAGAGAAGAGGTAAGAGAGATGGGATGAAGTGATTATTTGGCAAAAAGATAATAATCAGAGGCCAGATAATGAATTGCCAGTGGATTCCATGTGGGGTGATTTACTGCTTGAAATATAAATAGAATTTTGCCCTTTTTTGGGGGGGGGTCTCCTATCCATCCCTATCTGTCAGATCTTAGTAAGTGATTGTACTCAGGGAAACTTGTTCCATGGTCTTTTTATTTTGTTTTGTTCATATGACTGACATGTTTCGCAGGACATGGGTTGCTGAAGTGAGTTGGCATGAATGAGGGAGTAAGGAGTGAGAAAGTTTTCTTTGTTTAGACCATAGGAGAGCCTGACTGTCACATGTGAAAATACCAGTGAAATTATACAACATTAATGGAAACAGAAATCCAGAATGGGTGTGAAAATCAGAAAAGGGATGATACAGTCATTTTTATACCCTGGGAAGGCCTTTGTGCTTCTCTACATGTTATGGAATGGGACATCAAAGCCAGAGCCAGTGAGTGGCATAAGGTTGTGGGGTGATTGCTTACTTGGCGGGCTTTGCAGTTGTAGAGTGTAGGACCCTCATTTGAACACAGGCCTGTCTGACTTCAGAATTCACATTGTTACACAGAAGCAGAAATGGCCTTACCAGACAATTGAGGTCAATGTGAGCCTGCTTGGCCCCTTGGTGCCTCGATTTATCTGCAGATTGGGAGTAGAATAGTACAAATTTCAAAGAATTATTTTGAGAATTAATTAGATTAATGCATACAAAATGCTAAATATAATTTAGTGTCTGGCCAATTTAACACTCTTTTTATGTAAGAACATTCAGTCTAAGTGCTAATATTATTTTTATATCATCTTTGTATACAAAATCTGCCATTGTTATAAACTCATAGATTGCAGGTATACTTTAAAATATAGTCTATGTATAATATATAGAAACAATATATGACTGTATATAGTATTGAAGGAGTTCAGAAAATATCACCCCAAAATATGACTGCTTGGTATAAAGAGTATTTTGTATTAAAGGCCCTTATAGATCAACAGGCCTTAGAAGGAGATTTCCCTCTATCTGCATAAAACCAGACACACCCATCAAAAAGAACAATCGTCTTTCCTTCTCCTCCCTGTTATCTCCATATATTGTAGGAAAGAAGATTAGAATGCAACCAGAACTGGCCAAACTCATTTTAAAGATAATACCTGTCTCTCAGATTAATTTAATTTCCAAAGAAAATCATTTACAAGTCAATCTGTTTTCCCAAGTATCTATTCATCCTCCGTAATGATCATTTATTGCCACTCAACAGAATTACCTATATTCTTCATCTTCTCTCCCGTCTAAAATGAGGGTATACAAACTTCTAGACCCCATCAGGAAATTGGGTAATTACTCTGTAATTCTCCCCGTGAGCACAGTAAAGAAATCTGTAATCTCTTTCTCTTATCAATCTGCCTTATTGTGAGTTAATCTTTCAGCCAAACTTACAGGGATAAAGGGGAAGTTTTCCTTCTTCCCACAGTATATGTAGTACTAATATAAAGTAATGTAGAGTGTAGATACATGTGTATGTGTACACATAGATAGATAGATAGATAGATAGAAAGATAAAAGTTGGGCTACTGACCTATCTTGTTTGCCTAAAATTTTTGTCCGCTTTTGCGAGTGAATGTTTGTGGTCTCACCAAAATTATACATTGCAGCCTTAATTAAAAAAAATAAAAATTCGATGACCTTGTAAAAAGAGGAAAAGAAAGGAGAACCCTGTGTGTGTGTGTGTCTAAGCACAAAAGGGCCGTGTGAGGACATAACAAGAAAGTGATTTGCAAATCAAGAAAAAAGCCCTCACTGCCACCCAATCTCTCAAGCACTTTGATCTTGGAATCTGGTTCCAGATCTGTGAGAAATAAATATTTGTTATTTAAGCTACTCAGTGTATGCTGTTTTGGTATAGCAGCCCAAATTGACTAAAACTGCCCTTATATTCTTTAAATAAATTAACTCTAAAAATGCAATCCATTAAAAATTATATATTTTGTGGACTATCATTGTTTTAGCTGCTATAATATTTAATATTGCATATCTTCAGAGCAAATAAAAATTTAAGTATTTAACAATTTATACTTAGACAAAATTTGAAGTTTCCTTAAAAAGAAGATAATCCAAAAAGTCAACCGAACAAAAATAAAAAATGTATATATTAAATAATAATCAAAACTATAACATTTCAGACAAGTTTGAGAAGTAAGACTATTTTAAGGGAAGGTAAGAACTGCCTAATATATAGCAGCTACAGACTACCACTAATAGTACCTGATTCCTATTGTGAATAAGTATTCCATGTTTAATCCTAAACTGAAACTTTTATTATGTTTGAAATTTTGTCTGAGGCCGTATTAGTCAGGGTTGTCCAGAGACACAGAGCCAATAGGATCTGTATGTGTGTGTGTGTGTGTGTGTGTGTGTGAATATATATGCATAAAGTGATTTATTTTAAGGAATTGGCTCACAGAACTATGGAACCTGTTGAGTCTAAAATATGCAGGGTGGGCTGGCAAACTGGAGTCCCAGAAAAGAGCCAGTGTTGTGGTTCAAGTCCAAAGGCTGTCACTTGCAGAGTCTCTTCTTACTTGGTGGAGGTCAGTCTTTTGGTCTATTTAGGACTTCAACTGATTAGCTGACGTTCACCCATATTATGGAGTTCAATCGACTTTACTCAACGTCCACAGATTTAAATGTCAATCTCATCCGAAAACTCCCTCATAAAATTATCCAGAATAATGTTTGACCATATCTGGGCACCATGGCCCAGCCAGTTGATACTTAAAATAAACCAACACAAAAGCCATTAATATCTTTTACATAGTGGTTCTTTGTAAATTATAGTAAAATTGGAACATGAATTTACTACATAATCATTTCTTCATAAATGGTAAGAAAACACAATTAGTCTACGGTAGACATGGTTAACTATACTTTATGTTAATCTCTGTGTTCTATTTGGCTTACCTAATTAATTCTACATTGTACTGCAGACATGACTTTGCTGCAGGAAACCTTTGGTTAGTCTTTTGAATAAAGTCTGAGTTCCTAAGAGAGGAAAATGAGCTACAAATAATTGAAATACCAAAGAAATCAGAATGATAATTCTCTCCCAAGAAAAAGAATTTGTGATATTAAGATCAGTGGTTCTTTAATAGTTCTCCATTCATTTGCATACATTTACCTTTATGCTCTGTATTCTTCTTAGGACTACTAAATCATTGAAAAAAAATCAAAGTCATCAGATAGAGATGTGTTGATCTATCATGGACAAAACACTGAAGTGTTTTATTAGCCACGTTATTAGGAAGCAATCCATCGGATTGATCAGTGACTCCTTACTAAGCCAAAGTTTCTAGGGTTTTTTATTTTATTTTGTTTTGAATTATTTTGAAACTTTATTTTTAAAACTTTCATTACAAAAAATTTCAAACACGTAACTGTACAGTGTAATAAATCCCCACATACCCATCACCCTACTTCAACAATTATGGAATCATGATTAATCTGTTTCATTTATTCCCCTCCCTCTTCTCCCACCAACCCAAACTTCATATCTTCCATAAATGTGCCTGTATGCATCTCTAAAACATAAGAACACACCAAAAAAAGCCCATGAGTTTCACAGTTAAAATTATCAATGAATCTTTAATGTCATCGAAAAACAGAGCTTAAAAGTCCCTTTTTCATATTGCTTATTTGTTTGTTTGATTAAGGATTTAAGCCAGCTCCAGTCTGCATTGGATTGATCTGTCTCTCAGGTCTTTTTTAATCTATGACTTCCTCTTTCCTCCCTTTCCTTTTTTCTTTTTTCTTTTCTTTTTTTTTTTTTTTGATTTTGTAATTTATTTGTTGACATAACTGGGTCATTTCTCCCCTAGAGTTCTTATGTTCTGGACTTTGATGCTTGAATCTCTATGATGTTGTTTAATGTTCTTCTATTTGTTATATTTCTACTAGTTGAATCTTGGGACTTGTTCTATTTCAGGTTCAAATTTAGGCAAGAATGCTTCATTGAAGATTTTGTATACTTCTATCAGGAGACAAATAACGTCAGCCTTTCTTGCCTTTTCTTGTGTATTTCACTGCTGATGATCATTGCCTGAATCCATTATTTTGTTGAAGGTAAAATATTCAGTAAAATTAATTTCCTACTGCAAATAAAACTTAATTTTTGTCTCCAAGCCCTTATATCCACACTAGAGAAACAAATGGTATTAAGATAGAGTGATTTATCCATTTACTAAACAAAGTACATTGAAATCTTACTAAATGTAGGGCACAGTGCTAAGCAGTGGGTTTACAAAGAAGGATAAAACACAGTCCCAGTTCTTAATTAGCCAAGAGGCTGGCAAATGAACTAGAAACATAAACAAATATATTAAAATATGATAAGCACTGTCTAGTCATATATAAAAGGAGAAAGGGTGAACTGATGGAGAAGTAACTAATTGCTAAGCAATTTTGGAGATTATTTCTCTGTGTATCTATGACTCAGCATGTGCTTTTTATTTAAATCATTTTTAAAAATTTAAAGTAATTTGACCACTTTATAAAAAACTAGAAAATATAACAAAAATATATGAATGCCCATATATTAGTCCAACATAACAACTGTTACCATTTTGTTGATTTATTACATTTCTATTTTTATACAGTTAAAATCTCTCTCTGTTTTAAAGATGGTCAGGCAGACTTTATTTAAGGGGGACCATGGTGTTAGGTGCAGGGACCACTGCAACAGGGTAAGAGACTGGACTCAACTCCCGGTGCAAATCTTATTCTAGGTAGTTTTATGTCTGCTTTTTCCCAAATAATTTCATGTACTAAGTATTACTTATTTTGCCAGTATCTTTAGGACTATCCTTTTAAATGACTAAATAGTTGATATTTATTTCAGCGGGTTAATTCCATTTTAATCAATCATTTTTGTATTGTTGGATAACTATGTCAATTTCAATTGCTCACTTTTTAAAATAACATTGAAATAAACATTTCATGCATATAACTCTTTTCACATTTTCTGTCATTTCTTATTAAGAGACAACCAGAAGAGAAATACTTAAAGCAAATATTTTAAATTTTATGATGTCTCTTCATGCCAACATTTCTCAAATCCTTTCCCTTTTAAATCCATTCACTTTTTAAAAGAACAAATAAACAAATTTGTTAAAACTCACCTCACTGCCCCCATCTTTTCCTTAAGGAAACCCTGATACTGAGCTGTGAAAATATTATTTTTGAATTGTAGTCTCTGATGTTTATATTATAAAAAAGAACTTTTTTTATATTTCAAATTTAAAGTTCTAAAGTAATACCTAATAGGCTTTTCAAGTTGTATCCAACTGTGTGCACACATAATTAAAATATTTACTCCATAAAATATAGCCCAGAGTTTTAAGAACATGGCCTTTGGAGTTCTGTAACGTAAGTTTAAATCGCAGGCTGCTACTTGATAAGGGCAAATTATTTTACATCAATAAGCTCCGTTTCTTCATTTGTAAAATGAAAGTGAGAATACATAATATCCAGGATTGCAAAAACCAAATTAAACACCCTATTAAGTTTGCTTTGTACAATGTCTTACACTAAATAAATGGCAGCTTTTGTTTTTCTGGAAGCAGAACTATTTGTTTCATGGAGAGTAAATAACAGACAAAGAAAAAGTTTGCAAGGAAAGGATTTAACCTAGGGATGAAAACCCCTTCTATAGAAAGTTTCTAACACCACTTCACTAACTCTATCTTATTCTTAACATGTATCCTATTGATATTTTTCAGGGTTTTTCATCTCTATGGAGAAAGAAAATATAAGACACTAACAACTGCCATGCATCAAATTTGAACCCCTTTCTTAATATGCTTTACTTAATTTAACCCCAATAAAATTTGGAGAAGGAATAAAGTTTTATATGTCTTACTTACAATTAGGGAAACTCAGATTTCAACAGTTTATTCAATTTTTGTGTTTACATAGTAAGTAAAATTGAACTCAGTCTGTGTGACCCAAGGCTTTACATATTGTGCAGTCGTTTCTCAGAGTTATAATAAAATGAGATACTGTTGATAGGTCTGAATGAATGTGGACCTGGGCTCCATTAGGCAATGAGCACTCAAAATACCAATTCTGGCTTGTGGCTGCTGGAGATGCTCTCCAGCCACGCCTGGACTGGCCTGCGTTCATGTCTTCTTCCAGGTCTGACAGCATGGATGCCACTTTCTTAGTTGGCCTCCAAGACCCTAATTGCCAGTCCTCACTCACACCAGGACATGGTTAATCTGCCCATTACAGACTCTTTGTCTTGCTTAATTAGCACTTTTTAAGATTAAACCTATTCTTTTAATAACTATTTGTTTAATGTTTGTATCAACTACTTAACTACAAAATGTATTCTAGAAGAGAGCAAGGCTGTCTTGGTTAGCACCGGATCCCCGGTTTCTGACATTTGCTAGGTGCTATATGTATAGAATTGTTAAATAAATATGTTAATATGTATACATATATGACTACATATGTATTTTTTAACTGTACATTCTTTTCAAATGTTGGAGAACTAGACCAAAAATATTTAGGCCCCACTGCCCTGTGATATTAGCTTAGCTAGATATAACCCCTATAAAGCAAATGACAGAATATGAAAACTAAGGAACAGCATTAGTAGCATCTTCTATGGAATCAACAAACTGGTCTAGGGGTGTTTTAAGACTACTGAGTATATATATCTATTATACATATAGTTATTTATGCCATTTAGTAGATTATGCATTAATGAACTTCTATTTTCTTTCTTCTCTCAGTTTGACTTTAGAGCAGCTAAAAAGCAATGACATGGTCAGATTCAATGTTGTCCCTCAACACAATCTGCAAAAGGACGAACACACTGGAGACTTCTCAGTGTGTAGCCGACAAGAAAAAATGAGCAAAAATTAAAACATTATCTGTCTTGGAAAGAAACTACTTACTGTCCTCCAAACATATTCAATAATTTATCAGTTATGGGGAGCATGGACAAGATACATGGCATGATCCTTTTTCAAAATGTTCAAATAGCCACATTTAAATTTTTGAGCACATGGCAGTGTCTCTAATAATGTCCCCGTTTTAACCACATTAATAAGTATGAACTTTGATTCTATTGGTGATTTATACTTCCATGTTCATATAATTTGTAAAAAAAAAAAATTCATAACTAGTGAAAGGCTGGCACAGAGCGTTGAGTATCATAGCCTACTGTGTGCCCTCAGCAAGGTTTTTGACTTGAGCATTGGAGTTTGGTTTCCTATAAAATGAGGAGTATTGGCTTTCTAGAGATTTACACTTATAAGTGTGATGGAGCTTTAGTTCAGAAGTTGAAAACTGGTGTCTTTTGGGTCAAATCTAGCCTGCAAATGTGTTTTTAACCTGCACAGGATTTAAAACATTTTTTTTAATTAGCTGTCAAAATAAAAAAAATATAAAGCATAACTTACAAAAGTCTAGATTTAAAACTTCTTGTGAAAATTCAGAAGACATGGCAATACTCAGCCAGCTGTCATATAGGAGCACTGGCTGAGACTGAGGACCTGAACAGCCCCCTTTTAGATGGGTCATTTGCCATTGTCTCCACTAATCTCTATTTTCCCCCTAACATCAAACACAAGTGTCAGGTAGCAATCATAAAACCACTTTTTTCTTTTGCTGTATTGCTTTTTAAAGGAAAAAACCCCTCACTGCTAAACCATTTATGTTTGTTACATTTCAGTTTTTTACCCTTGCATTAATTAGAGGACTAAGGAATGCAGTATAATCAAATCCTGCTAAAAGCTTTTAAGATTGGCAGTGAAAAACTAGGTTTTCCTCTGAATAGACAGATTTATCACCCAGAGTAATACTTGCTGCCCTCTCCATCCAGATCCTTCTGTATTGAACCCCAGAAGGGGGTTCCAGGACGGATGATTTGAAAGAATGTATTTGCACAAAAGTGCAAGTGAACTTAATCACCAAACATTTATGTTTTCAGTCTGACAAACCCAACAGTGAGCCACCTTTAAGTTCAAAGCCTACAGAAAAATGCTGCCATCTAACAGGAAGGAGTGACTATAAAGCTGAAAATTTCAAAGCTTTTAATCAGTTTATAGAGGTTTTCCAGGTACCTCAAAACACATCTTGGAGGCACATACCTCTTCTGTCTAGAAGCAGGGCTTTCTGTGTCTTTAAAGTGAAATGGAAAATTAAAGCAAAAAAAAACTTTTGAAGCATCCATATCACCGAGATAAGCTTTGTTTAAACAGCAAGGATTAGCTTGAGAACCAAGGCAGTTCTGTGCATTTGTATATCTGCTGTTTTATAGAATGATTAAATACTGAACTGAAAGAGACACCTTAGATGTCTTCTGGCCCGAGCTTCTCATTTTATAGATGAAGTAACTAAAGTTCACAGAGGTTAAGTGCTTTGCTGACAATCACTTAGTCTTGCAGAAACCAAGGTCCTGACTTTCCGCCTAGTATCCCTTACATTATGTTACACAGCTTCTTAATGAACACGAAGAAAGACATATATAGTTTAATCATCTCTCTATTGACAGACTGGCATTATGGAAAAAGAGAAGGCCACATTCCTCAATATTAGGCAGGGAGTTTGGTTAATGTTATCTTTAAGTGTTGCCATCAGAGGAAATAAGGGCTGCTTTGAAATTATAATAGCAGATCTCTAACTGTACCTCTTCTTCCTTTTTTTGTGAATGAATGAGAGTCTCAGATTAGTTTATTTTAATTAGGATTCACTTTAATTGAGTAAGGACAGGATTAAAGATTACCTTGGAAGGAAAAAAATAAAGAATGCTTTGTCAATTATGGTGTGTTTTCCCCAGAGAATTCTGTTTCTCGTAGTTAATAGGAGGAAGGGGATTGTTTTCTAGTTCTAGTCACAGAACAGATGTGCCTTTCAAGGTTGGTGCTTTCCTAAACTCTTCAAATAAAAGCCGAAAATTCATAGGAATCTCATTAAATGTAAATATGTTAGTCTTAAATAAACTTTCGGCTGTTACCTTGAAGTTTAAGTAGATTTCTGAATTTAACTAGTTAATGAGGGCTTAATTGAGGTAATTTAGAATTTAATGTTAATTTTAAGATTATAAAAATGTAAATAAGTATCAGCTTCATATTTAATTGGATCCTTCAAATGCCCGTGCTGACTGATGTCTGTTACTTGATCCATTTGCTTTGAAAATCCACTGTAGTATTTGGAGATGGATGCTTGGTTCTGTTACTTTGTGGTGGTATTTCCTGCGTTTTTTTAATTACCTTGTTTGTTTTATGCTAGTAACATGGTGCTATATCATTCCTATTAGTGTTTGCAAGTTGAAGCACACATGTGTCGCAAATCTTGACAGTAAATAATTAAAGTATTTAAATAAACTTGTGTATGTGCTACAGTTCTCTGGTTGAACAAATTTGTAGAGCAAGGTTTTATTCTGATCTATAATTATAGCTGCCAGTGACTGGCATGATCCTTAGTGAGTCAGATTAATTTGCACATTAAGCAACCATCTGTAGAAATTTTCATAGTACCCCCTCTGCAGTGCTATATGTCACATGGGAATTCTGAAACTACCTTGCCACTCAGGGGGTTTTAACACCGTGGTTGTAGGCTTGTAGCTATAAACAAATTGTTCCAGACATTTACATTTTTTTCTCGTTATTACATGGTTGCCTAATGATCCAAGAAAAAGTATACAATAGTTTGGACCCCTAATGACAGAACAATTGATAAACTGAGACCGTTTATTTTCTTTTCTTTTCAAAAACGCCCTTGGCCTTATGATGAATAACTTAACAAGTCTCATAGTGCAGAAAATATTTGCTATCACTTCTTTGAAAAGAATAAACACACTTAGTAGTTGTGCCATAGTTGCACACTATAAGATAAATCTTTCAGTATGCTTTCTTATATAGAAACAGAATGATATTGAGTTATTGCTATATTAGGCTAATCTAAGAAAAACAAAATTATTTCAATGTCTGTAACAGAGATGTTACAGAAGAGAGGAATGATATTTTAGATTCCAGATCGTTAACTTATATAATATTGTTTAAATTAAAAACAATATTCATGTAAAAATTATTTGAAAATTAGAAGTGAACATTGCATTATTTTGAGCAATAGTGCATTAATGAGACATTAAACATTTGGGGGAAACTAGCTCAAATTATTCATAGCCACTCAAAAAGCATTGATTTTAAGTTTTCTTAAAATATAAAAACTTCAGCCTCTATAGTGAATACTGGTTGCCTGTTAAATTCATGACTAAGAAATATATTTCAGATTCATGACTTACCCATTTCTTCTTTAGCCAGAAATATTGTGATACATTTAGAAAGAAAAAACAAGAAAGAAGGAAAGAACATATCAGAAAGAAATCCCACTAATAGCACATTAGGAACCTATGATGTTCAGTTTAAACTACTTAGGTTAGAGAGATCAAAATAAAAATAGGATAGCATATTCTAAAATTTTAACTAAAGAGGAATTTCCTATTTACGCTGAATACTACAATACCCCTTCCTATAAGTCATTTTTATTAAATGAACTACTCAAATGCTGCCAAAAGAGGCAAAGACTCTAACACAGAAAAGGGACCAAGAAAAGGATTTTCAGAGAAAAATAGCAAAACCAAGGACTCTCACAGCATGTCTACACTACATAATTTTACCAGGATAGGACTGGAGTAATAACACTTATCTGTGCTTATCCATGAATTGCTTTTACAATGTACACCTCAATGATACAATTGCAGGTAGGAGCTGACACATTTGCTGGTACAGATGAGCTGTACTCCTTATGGAGCACGGGCACATCGATTCTGGAATAGTTGGCCCTGCCACCATGCTGCTTTTCTATTTGAGCCTTCCATGCCCTACAGGACAGGACATGTGGAGCTCACTTTTTATTATCTGTACTAATATTGGAGCTAGATGATGAAGCCCAAACAAATTCACCTATTTTTAATTAAACCCTAGGAATAAAAGGTATACAGTATTTATATATATATATATTTCATACACTAAAGATGTTAATAAAGACATTTAGGCCATTTGGTCAAGATTAAAAATTATTGGGAGTGCAGCGGCATCATCATGGCTCATTACAACCTCCAACTCCTATATTCAAGTGATCCTCCTGCCTCAGCCTCCCAAGGAGCAGGGAATACAGGCAAGCACCTGCCACCATGCCTAGCTATTTTTTTTTCTATTTTTGGTAGAGATAGGGTCTCACCTTTGCTCAGGCTGGTCTCAAACTCCTGATCTTAAGTGATCCTCCTGCCTCAGTCTCCCATAGTGTAGGATTACAGGTATGAGCCACTATGTCTGGCATAGTCTGATATTTTGTAGAATGTCCCTCAATTTGGGTTTGATGAGTTTTCATTATTAAATTGATGTTATACATTTCTGACAAGAAAACAATAGAGATAAAGTTGTGTCCTTGGAAGATGGCCAGCTAGAGACATTGCTTGTTGGACCAGCCCAGCTGGAAGGTAGAATATTGGACTGAGGAGAGCGGAGAGGAGTTGCAGCTCAGGTGTGGATCACAGAGAGAGAGACAACAGAGATGTCTGGGGATGCCTATGGAGGAAAACTGTGAAGCTGAGAAAGAAGAAGATAGAGAGGAGAAGATAGCAGTGTGCATCAAACGAAGAGAGGCTCGGAGCCCAGCAAAAGGATAAGGGGGTTTTCCCTTCCCCTACCTAGGTGCCTTCAGTGAACAGCGGGAGAAAAAGTATATTAAAGGTGCTTCCACACTCCATGAGCCCAGGCATGGTGGCTAATTAGGAATAGTGGGGTGAATCAGTGAACGCTAGGTGTTTGGGTGTCCATAAGGGACAACTCACAGAGAGGCCCACAGGAGACGGAGTGCCAGCTTTCTTACACCTAGACAGTTACCTCTCTGCATCACCCCACACACTCATGACATCAGAGCAAGTAATTTGGACTAGGTGGATTGGTAGCCACAGGCCCTCCCCCACTCCCCTGAAAACATAAGAGTACTCTGAATTGAGACGCTCATGAATGGTTGCTTCCCTACAAGTGCATGATCCTGTTTGAACTCAACACGGAAAGCAGAGCCACCGCAATTTGGGAGCTTCACACCAGCCAGCATTTCACAGGATTGTGCAGTACCGGCTTAGGCAATGTTATATTTAACAGATCTAGAGAAAATAATTCTATGTTTCATATGGAACCAGGAAAGAGCCCAAATAGCCAAAGCAACCTTAAGCAAAAAGAACAAATCTGGAAGCATCACTTTAACAGACTTCAAGCTATAGTCTTATAGTAACCAAAACATCATGGCATTGACACAAAAACAGAGACATAGACCAATGGTTCAGAACAGAGAACCCAGATATAAAATGATCCTCATATTGCCAACTGATTTTTTACAAAGCAGATAATGACATATACTGGAGGAAAAAGATCTCTATTCAATAAATGGTGCTAGCAAAACTGGATAGACACATTTAGAAGACTGAAACAGGATCCGTACCTCTCACTTCTCACAAAAATCAACTCACGATGGACAACAGACTTAACCTAAGGCATGAAACCATAAGAATTCTACAAGAAAATGTTGGAAAAACTCTTCTAGCTATCAGGCTAGGCAAAGAATTTATGAATAAGACCCCAAATGCAATCATAGCAACAATAAAAATAAATGAGATTTAGTTAAATTAAAAAGCTTTTGAACAGCCAAGGAAACATTCAATAGAGCAAATAGACAACCTACAGAATGGGAGAAAATATTTGCATGCTATACATCTGATAAAGGGCTAATAACCAAAATCTACAAAGAACTCGAGGAAATCAACAAGAAAAAAAATCAAACAACCTCATTAGAAGTGGGCAAAAGACATGAACAGAAGGTTCTCAAAAGAAGATAGACTAATGGCCAATAAACATATGAAAAAATGATCAAGGTCTTTAATCATCAGGGAAATGCAAATCAAAACCACAATGAGATATCACCTAACTGCAGTGAGAATGGCTTTTATCAGAAAGTTCCAAAACAACAGATGCTGGCACAGATGCAGAGAGATAGGAATACTCATACACTGCTGGTGGGACTGCAAACTAGTACAGTCTTTATGGAAATTAGTATAGAAATATGTAAAAGAACTAAAAGTAAAACTACCATTTGACCCAGCAATCTCACTATTGAGTATTTACCCAAAGGAGAAAAAGCCATTTTATTGAAAGGACACATGCACTTAAATGTTTATTGCTGCACAATTCACAATTGCAAAGATGTGAAATCAACCCAAGTGCCCATCAGTTCATGAGTGGATTAATAAAGTGTGGTATATGTATACATGGAGTACTGCTCTGTCATAAAAAAATAGTGAAGTAATACCTTTTGTAATAACTTGGATGAAACTGAAGATCACTCTTCTGAGTAAAGTATCACAGAATGGAAAAATAAACACCACATGTATTCACTATTAAATTAGAACTAATTGATCAGCACTCTTGTGCTCATCTGGGAATAAAACTAAATGGAAATCAAGCAGGTGGGAGGGAAGAAGAGGGCAGGGGTAAACTCACACCTAACGGGTACAGTGTGCACTATCTGGCGATGGGCACACTTACAACTTTGACTCAAATTGTACAAAAGCAATCCATGTAGCCAAAACATTTGTACCCCCATAATATCCTGAATAAAAAAACACCAAAACAAAACAACAAAAATAAACAACAAAAAGAAATTATTGATATAGAAGAGACACAAAATGCAAATAAGTCTCCTGGTTCTGTCAACTCTAGATACCACTAGAGTGTATTTGAAATATGTGTTACACATCACTATGTTTGAAGATGGTGAATTGAAATAGAAATTGAACTCTAGTTGTATCTTGATTACTAGAGGAATATGACAACCCTGATCAAATTAGGCAGTTCTGGAAGTTATCAGTTTAAAAACAACAAATGTGAAATGGTAAGGTATCAAATTAAAGCACGGATCTCACCTTGATTTATGTGCATTGTGTTACTTCTCATTACTATCCCCTCTCCTCTATGAAAATTGTTACATTGTAGACCACTGCTAAAACTAGGTGGGGGAAAAGTGTTTTCTATTCTCTTTTAATTTTATTTTTGATTCGCAAATAATAATTGTGTATATTTATGGGGTACAATGTGACATTTTGATATATATTTACATTGTGGAATAATTAAATCAAGCTAATTAACAAATCCATCACCTTATATACTTATCATTTTGGTGGTGAAAATATTTAAAATCTACTCTTGGCAATTTTGAAATATACAATGTATTATTATTTATTTGTTACAGTCATCATTCTGCAAACATTCTTATCTGAATAAAAAGACTCCCAATTTTAATGCTGAAGTACATTTATGTAATCCACCTTCATAGTGTGCTATTCAAATGAAGACATATATATAGTCAATGTGGCCTGCTGAATCCAAACAATACTCTGAATACAGAAGATTAAACCCAGTAGAGCATTTGCCTGTCTTCTCAAACTAGAAATTGAAAATAGTCTATCATCTTCATGGACAGAAAGAGAATACCCCTTCGAGACAAAGATTTTTGGCAATCTTCTAATTACATTTCTCCTACACTGGTAAGGGTCTAGGCAAAGTATAGAATGTTCACAGAAAAGATTGTATTGTATCTACGTTATTTTATTTGTGATATTGTATCTTATTTCTAAAGCATTATTTCTTTGGCTAGAGTGGTATAGCATGAAGAAGCTTCTGGCCATACTGATACATATTCACCTTCATTTTAGAGTAGACCTAAGAAAAGAATGTGAAACCACTCCATGGGTTCCTTGGTTTGAAAATCAAAAACAGAGAAGCAAACAAAAGATCTGAGAAGAAAAAAAGGAGCTGAAATTCTCTGTACTATGTTAATATCTTAAGTAAAAAAGAAGAGAAAATGAATGCATAGAACTATAATTGTTATTTCTTACTTAAAGAGATATTTGAGCTCAACAGCATAGACGATACAAAATGAAAGCTCAGAGAGTACTACTTAAGAAAACAGCATTAATTGTATTGCCTATTTGTTACATTTATTAAAGGTCTTGGAGAAACAGCAGTCCTGGATTTGCTAGTTACTAAGATTTGGTACTTCAGAAAAGAATGTATTAGAAAATATGCTATAATTTTGTATCATATGGTAGGTAGACTTAGAATTAGTACTTTTATATCAATTGGATTCCTGTTCAAAGTTGCAAGTTTTAAATAATTAGTACTGGCTTTATTTTACCAGATTATATGAAAATTCAGTAGATATTACATTTGATCAAAAGTTAAAAAAGTTTTCCCAATTGCATGCCCAAGAAGTCATGTGACTCTAGATGGAATCGTGGGAGAATAAGATGACTACGGTTAACTAACCTGCCCAGTGCAAGAGGAGTAATAGATACACTCAGGTATTTATATTCTCAACACAGCAAAGAAGTCACCAATCTCTTCTGCAAATCATTAGTAAATTCTCAAAAAGAAAAAAAAAAAACAACTAGGTAGATATATTTTAAATTTATTTAAAATAAAGTTAAAAAATAATTTCAAAGAGCATAGAATGCCTTTAGAATAGGGAAATAAACATTAGCAATCATTGATCAAACTAATATGACATAAGTCCTAGTAGGAGACACTAGGCTGGATCCAACGCCACGGATTTTGCAGCATTGTTACCACAGTGTTTAATTTTAATCTAGTCATGAGACAACAATTAAACAAGTATGAATGATATCATAAAAGCAGCTGACTAGGATTCTTCAAATTTTAATACATTAAGAAAATTTTTTAAAAAGGCAGGAAACTGCTTTAGTGAAAAGCTAAAGAGTTATAATAGTTAACTGTATATCATATGATCCTTAATTGGATCTTGGCCAACACAACAAAAACAATAGAGCTATAGAGGGCATTATTGTGACAACTGACGCCATTTTATAATGTACTGTTAGACAAATCTGTTTGATCAATTTAAAATTTTGAAGAGTTGCAATTATGTAATTATTGTGAATTAGTAGAACTAGCTGGAGAATATTTGGGTGTTTATAATGTACTATTGTTTCAACTTTGCAGTTTGCTTGAAAATTTTCAAGATATAAAGTTTGAGGAAAAGAGAGTTTTCCATGCAATTATAAATTGTGGAGTCAACTCCATAAGCTTCACATCTTTTTTTTCCAGAGAAGTGTTACTAAGCACTTGCTCTCCTTAAGCAAAGTCTTCAATGCCAATTGTTAGTTCTAATTGGCATCATATTGCAAGAAATGATTTATCAATTCTTAGAGTGCAACACGTTCACAAGCTTTCAAACTGTGCTTACTGCATCTCGAGTGTAAAGCTCTGGAGAATGCACAAGCAGTATGCGTTGGCAAAATATTAAGAGAGAGTTGGTAATAAGCAAGATGGAGTCAATAAATGTTTTAAGAATAGTGAGAAGCACAACATAACACAGCTTTTCCTGGAGTGATGGTCATGAAAATAAGAGGAATAGGTGGCACATGTCGCAGTGAAGGTGCCAAAGGAATGGTAATTCTTTCAGCGAAAAGAACCTAGTTGCCCGCAAAGTAAAAACCTAGGGTCTAACCTATGAAATTAGACCACTGTGCCTGGTATGTGGCAAGTTGTTAATAAACGTTTCCTTAATGAGTAATGACACTGTAAAAGAAAATACAGTGGTCACATACAATCACTTTGAGCTACTGTTTTTTTTAATTATCTATATTGATATCTCTTAGTGTGGGGATTTATCTCCCTCCCAAAAAGGATAGGAACTTTTTACTGTGCCTGCTGTCAACTCTATGTGAACTCTGCCAGGGTGCCTCAGTATGCATTCTTTGATGAAGGAGAATTTCCAAAAAGAATAACAACATTAGAAAAACTTGTTAAAAGTGAAATTGCTGTTACTTTTATCATCTCCATCTAATATATTGCTTTTATTGCCTTTTTATTCAAAACTCTGTAATGTTCAGATAAATAATTAGCATAACATGCGTTGTTATTTTTAAATGGGATATCAGATTTCTCTTTGGTTCAGAATTAACTTAAGAGCCTTGAGGGGTAGATATCGAAGGTTTTATGGAACTTTCACTGTAGTTTTGTCAAGAGTTGTTCAGGAGCGCTGAAATGGGCAAAGTAATTAGAAATAGAGAACACAATTCTCAACAAATCTCATTTCACAAACTCTCATATCAAAGTAATTTCACAGGGAATCTACTAGAAGTGCATGTTTTTCAGTATCACTGGCAACTGAATTTTGTGCTACCTAGGGAAGGAATTCTATAAGTATAATTGAATTGCCTGTCTAAGCTGATATTGGGCATTCTATCGAACAATTAGTAAATTATGTCTTCTCTAATGACTACAAGTTATCAGGATGATATCTGCTTCACACATTTTTGGCTAACTTTCAGTTAGCAGTTTTTTTAAAAAAATCCTTTCCCATTAATTACCATCCTTCTTCCAGAAGGACATCAGATAATACTTGTAGAATGTTGTAGCTAAAAGATCCTGACAAATTATGAAGTCTATTTGCTTATCTTCAGATAAGAAAGCTGATGCAGAGAAAGGTAAGATGATTGGCCTAGGATAAAACGACTGCCAGATTAGGACCAAATTTAAGCCTTTGGTATTCTGGTTCAGTGTACTTTCTATTCCATTAAACTGCCTTCCATTAACGCTTTTGTTCTTTGAGGGTCAAAATATTTCTCTCTTGCCTATGATGCCTTGTTGCTCTAGTTATTGACTTTTATAAGCACAAAAAAAGAAGAAACAAATCAATGTTGACTTTGTCTTTTGTAATGTGGGAAGAACTTTAGCAATGAAAATTGTAGGAAAAAATAAAGGGGTTACTGATTATGGAAATTTCCAAGCATGTAATCAAGATAGAAAACTCAAATATTAGATTTAATAAGAATGGTATGAAGTTATATTCACAGATTCTGGCAAATACTCTAAAGGTGAAATTAGACTACTGGATTCATTTTTCACTTAACTCCCTTAGAGATGTCAATTTAGCAGTGTTTCTACTCAGGTAATATCCTGGTATAAGCTAATGTAAAATTTCGAGGGGTCCCAGAGTGACTATACCCCAAGGCAACTTTGAGGACAAAAACATAAATGTGACAACTCAGTCTATGACTCTCTAGTAGGAAAAAAACTTTGGAATCTAGTACCATATTTGATTGAAAGAAATTATAAAACTAGTTTTTCTTTTACCAACTAGAACAGTTTTTAAAGACCAAGTAACATGAATTTCTCTACTTGATTCCTTGACTGTGACCCCACTTTGCTTTTCATAATGATGACTACATCTTCAATTTTATTGCACTACATAATTTTCAAAAACATAGCATTTCATCCTCACAATATTGTGCAATAGTGTCATTTTACAAATGAAGGTACTGATTTTTGATAAGTTTAAATAATTTGCTTTAGAGATTGTTGCTAATAAGTTAACAAAGCCGTGACTTAAAAATAAGCTCTATTAAATCCAAGCCTGAGTGAAGCTTTTTCTCTTTCCCCTCATAGGGCCATACTGTTCAGAATACAGCAGTCATGATCTTATTATATTCGCATAGGACACCAGGCTGTTTTAAGACCAAGTAATTGCACCCATGTTAGAGCTAGATTCAGTATAAGTGGAATCACGTGGACAATAGTCCCATAGTAAAAATAGAGGAACACGAGCAATGGAGGGTAATTTGAATCTATTTTCCCTTCATTCAACTCATAATATTTGAAAAACGTGGATGATAATTTGAGAGCCTACCCCCCCTTCTCTGTTTCTCTCTCTTTATCTCTTCCAAGGAAAAACTATAAAATACTCATCAGACACTAAAGCAATGACAATGCATATCTGTATAACTAGAGAATATAAAAGAATTTTTTAGATTTTTTTAAAATTTGTGATTATTTTTATACAGTCTCAACATCATCTTAAAATGAATAAGGGAAATAATTTACTCTCTTCTTCTTTTACTAGAAATAAGAGAAGAGTATAGGATAATAACATTTTGATCCACTGATTTAACAAAGCTGGAGAAATAAGTAGAAGTTCTATTCCCTCATCCCACTTAATGGCCATATTATACAGTCACTAAATCTCATCAAGAATTCCACTGAATTTTTGTAAAACGGTTCACTCCAACTATTCCCCTGCCAGTATCTTACTATCTTAAGGCCCTCATCATTTCATTCATTAAATGTATTGAGAATCTGCTGTGTGCTAATGTTCTAGGCACTTTCGGATACATTATTAAACAAAAGAAAAGACTCCTGCCTTCAATTCTAGCAAGAAAGAGAGATACGTTTAAAAAGTAAATTAAGTAGTATGTTAGAGGATAATGAATGTTTTTTGGGGGAAACATAGAGCAGGATACAGAGGATCGTGAGTGGTAGGTAAAGATGGATGTTTGTGATCTTAAATAGGGTGGCCAGGAAAGTCCTCAACGAGCAGATGACACTTGAGCCAAGATTTAAAAGCAGTGAGGGAATTAATTCTGTATTTATGGGACAAAGGTCTTAAGAGGGGAACATATCTGGCATATATGACAAGCAATAAGAAGGCCAACCAATAATAAGACCACTTCAGGAGGAAACCAGGAGAGTAGTAAGAGACAAGGTTAGGCAGGAATGGAAGTTTATATGCTATTGATTATAAGGACTTCGTCTTTTACTCTGAGTGATTTGCAGAATCACTGCAAGAGTTGAGCAGAGAAGTGAGATGGCCTGATTTGCCTATCAAGTATCGGGCAGATGGGAGGGGGGAGAAGGGAATGGGTATATAAGTACATAATGAGTGAGATGCGCACCATCTGGGGGATGGACACGCTTGGAGCTCTGACTCCTGGGGCGGGGTGCCGGAGCCAGCTGGCGACGTGCGGCACTTGGAGTTGGGGGTGAGGATAAGAAAAAAAAGAGACAAGACAAAGATGGGAACTGGAGGACGGAGCTTGTAAAGACTGCCGTGCCGTGTTTATTTCTAAGGCTCTATTTATACAGAAGAAAACAGAACCGAAAAACATTTGAGTAAGTGTCTACGTGCAGAAGCCCACATATCACATTTCTTTTAGCTATACAGGGGTCGTTAATCACCATCACCAGACCTTTGTCTTGTCAAGCCTGCAAGTAATCACTTTCCCTTATCTACTTTCTCCAGCCTGGGGTCCTCCCGGCAGGAGAATTTCTGGAGCCTGTGAGGCTGTTTTCCAGCCATAAATAACTTTTCTGCTTTCTCAAGCTTGAGACAAAAGGACATTCTACTACTTATTAACTATTCTACTTAATCAAACCTATAGTATGGAATACTTAGTGCATCTCAGATGGGAGAGCTACGCCTTAGGGGCAGTTGCTATGTCACTAGGGACCCCAGTATTCTGGGCAGCAAACACATCCCCTAAGGCTCCTGTTTTCAGAACAGCTCCCCACAGTGGGGGAGGCAATACATGTAACCTAAACATTTGTACCCCCATAATATGCTGAAATAAAAAGAAAACAAAGAAAAAAAAGGAAAGAAAGGGAAAAAAAAAGGGTATCTCTGGCTGCTGTTTTGTGATTATCCAACAGGAAGCAAAGATAGGGGCAAAGAGACCAGTTAAGATTTTATTACAGAAATATAGAAATCTGTTTCTTGTTTTTCTATGAAAATAAACTTCAGTAAGTCTTAGTCTTTATGCCTTTCAGTCTATCCATCATTCTGACATCACTTGTTTTCTGAAATACAAGTTTGGTTATGTGATACGCCTATTTCAAAGTTTCAATAGCTTCTTGTTGCCCACAGAATTACATCCAACTTCTTCATACAAATCTCTTCAAAATCTGACCCCACCCTATTTTTCCAGATTAATCTCCAATTCCTTTCCTCACCCCTGAATTTTTTGCTTTAGTTATGATAGGTCAGCTGCTATTTCCTGAACAAGCCATCCCCCATCATGCCTCTGTGATTTTGTGCTTGTCATTCTCCTCAGTAAGAAAACACATTTGTTTTTTCTGCCTGGTGAACTTTAAATTTTGTTATTTAGATTCAGCTGAGTCATGATCACTTCTGTGAAGACATCTCTGGCTCTCTATGGCAAGGCTAACCCTTCCTTCACTATATCCTGTTTTTCTTTACATCCGTCCCTCCTAGAGCACTTATTATGTCATAGTTACTTCTTCATGCATCTACCCCTTGAATAGACTATGAGCTTCATGAGGATATAGAATGTGACCTGGCTGCTTTTATACACTATGTCTTGAGTTATAGCCCATTACAGATTAGATACTGAATAACCATTTTTTTGTTAAATTAAAAAATAAATATTTTTTAACAGGAGGATCTCATGCTTCATAGTTATTCAAACATAAGTTACAAAATTAAGCCTTAAGAAATTTAGAATGCCATAGTTGATAAGAAAAGAGTTCTCATTTTTTATATTTACTTGCAGACACATTTGTTAAACCAAATTTAATAAAACCCTATGAACCAGCCATGTACTCTTGGTTAATTATAAATTTTCTGTCAAGCTCCAGTTCAAATGACATCTCTTCTTGAAAAGTTTCATTGTTAACTGGACCATGCTAATTAGCATGGGTGCAAAGATAAATAAATAGCATTCTCTGCCCAAAGAAACTCCATAAACAAAAGGGTCAATCATACACAAAACAGCTACCTGGGTAAAAAAAAGAGGTGACATTGCAAATCATTGGGGAAAGTTCCCTTCAGTAAAGGTTAAGGGAAACTAGCTTTCCATATGAAAAAAAGATGAAGTTAGACATATTCTTTATGAATTAGTGGCCTAAATGTGTAAGAAAATTCAAAATTTTTATAAACATGTAAAGAATGTTTATGGTTTTTATTTTTAACCTCATAATAGGAAGAATATTTTAAATAATATATAAAAATATATAGAAGAAAAAATGTTAAACTTTATTGGATAATAAATATCAATATAAAAATAAAATATTACAACAAATGACAAACTATTTTAAAAGACAAGATACTAGAAGATTATTACAAAATAGTGACTAAAAAGATTTACATCTAGAAGATATGCAGAGGTCTTATAAATAAGAAAAAAAAACAAGCATTCAAATAGGAAATGAGCAAAAGGTATGAGTGGACTACACAGTAGCAGCAACAACTACTGCATACCATTAGACTTGGAAAATAGACTAAGAACTAGAAAATCTACTCTTTAATATAATAGTAATTATAATAAAATGATAATATGAGTAATAGAAATTGATACTTTGAATCATTTTTATGTACTAGGTACTATTAGAAGCATTTTACATGTGTGCAAACTCTATTAACGTGCCTAAAATGCAATTTTAAGACCTTTCAGTGCAGGTAATTTCCATATACGATAGCATTTCTATGTTGTAGGTACTGTTATTATCCCCTCTGAAGCAGAGAAACCTTAAGTTAAAAACCCTATCTTAATAACTATTTACAATAATATGAATTGTTTTATGTATGTAATTATATAAGGCTATGCACAAATAGTTCTACATATAGTTTTTGAATATATAAAAAGTAAAACAATAGATGCTGAGCTTTTCTTTGTTGAGAGGTTTTGGATTACTGATCCAATATTCTTACTCTTTGATCTGTTTAGACTTTCCATTTTTTCTTGGCTAAGTCTTGGTAAGATGTATGTTTCCAGGAATTTATCTACTTTGTTGAGGTTATCTGATTTGTTAATGCGCATTTGTGCATAGTAGTCTCTTATGATTGATCCTTTGTATCTCTGCAGCATCAGTTGCAATAATCTCTTCTTCCATTTCTGATTTTATTTATTTTAGTTTTCCCTCTTTTTTCTTAGTCTAGCTAAAGTTTTGTCAAATTTCTTTATCTTTTCAAAAAAACTAACTCAGTTTCATTGATCTTTTCTGTTGTTTTTCTACACTCTATTTCATTTATTTCTTCTCTGATTTATTGTTTCCTTCCTTCTACCAACTTTGGGCTTAGCTTGTTCTTTTTTTAGTTCCTTAGGTTATAAACTTAGATTGTTGATTTGACATCTTTTTTTTTTTTTTTTTTTTTTTTTTTTTTCTTAATGTAGGCATTTAGTATTATAGATTTTCCTCTTAGAACTGCCTTTGCCACATCCCATAAGCTTTGGTGGGTTGTATTAATATTTCCATTTTCATTTGCTTCTAGATATTTTTATTTCCCTTTTGAGTTCCTCATTGACCCATTAATTGTTCAAGAGTGTGTTGTTTAATTTCCACATATTTACAAATTTTTCAATTTTTCTCCTGTTATTCACTAGTGAATTCTACCAAACATTTAAAGAAGAATTAACATCAAACCTTCTCAAACTCTTGCAAAAAGTTGAAGAGGAAGGAACACGTCTAAACTCATTTACAAGGCCAGAATTACCCTGCTAGTCAAGCCAGAGAAGGACATTAAAAAAGAAAATTATAGGCCAATATTCCTGAGGAACACAGATGCAAAAATCCTTAACAAAATACTAGCCAACTATTAATAAATTCAACAGCACATTAAAAGGATCATACATGATGATCAAATAGCATTTAATCCTGGGATGCAAGGATGGTTCAACATATACAAATCAATAAATGTGATGTATTTCATTAACAGAATGAAAGATAAAATTTTTATTATCATCTTAATAGATGCAGAAAAAAAATTGACAAAATTCAACATCATTTCATGTTAAAACCTCTCAATAAATTAAGTGTAAAAGGAAAGTTTCTCAACATAATGACAGCATAATAATGACAAGCCCACAACTGACATCATATTCAATGGTAAAAAGATAAAATCTTTTCCTCTAAGACAGGAACAGACCAAGGATGCTTACTCTCCCCATTTTTATTCAGTACAGTATTTGAATTCCTACCGAGAAATTAGGCAAGACAAAGAAATAAAACGTATCCAAATCGGAAAGGAAGAAGTAAAATTATAACTGTTTGCAGATGATGTTATCTTATGGAGAGAAAACCCTAAAGATCCCACCAAAAAACCTCTTAGGACTAATAAATAAATTGGGCAAAGTTGCAAAATATAAAATCAAAATACAAAAAAGTTGTTTCTATGTATTAGTAATAAACTATGTAAAAATGGAAATTAAGAAAACAATCTCATTTTCATTAGCATCAGGAAAATACTTACAAATAAATTTAACCAAAGATATGAAAGCTCTGTATATTGAAAACAATAAAACATTGATGAAAGATGATGAAGACTCAATAAATAGAAAGTTATCTCATGTTCATGAATTGCAATAATTAATATAGTTAAAGTGTCCATACTACCCAAAGTGATCTACAGGTTCAAAGCATTCCCTATCAAAATCCCAATGACATTTTACAAAGAAATACTGAAAACAACCTTAAAATTCATATGGAACCACAAAAAACTTGGAATAGGCAAAGCAATCTTGAGCAAGAAGAACAAAGCTAGAAGTGTCACACTGCATGATTTCAAATATACTACAAAGCTATAGTAAGCAAAACAGTATAGTACTGCCATAAAAACAGACATAAAGATCAATGGAGCAGAATAGAGTCCAGAAATAAATCCATGCATTTACAGCCAATTGATTTTCCACAAAGTTGCCAAGAACATGCAACAGGGGACATGACAGTCTCTTCAATAAATGATGCTGGAAAAACTGAATATCCATATGTAGAAGCATGACATTGGACCTTTGTCTCATACCATATAAAAAATCAACTCAAAATGTATAAAAGTCTTAAATGTAAGACCCGAAACTATAAAACTACTACAAGAAAATATAAGGAAAAAATTTTCTTGACATTGGTCTTGGCAAACTGATTTTTTTGGATATGACCCCAAAAGAGTGGGCAGCAAAAGCAAAAATGGACAAATGAGTTTACATCAAACTGAAAATCTTCTGCATATCAAGGGAATGATCAGCAGAGAGAAGACACAGCGTATAAATAGAAGAAAATATTTATAAGCCATATATCTGATAAGGAGTTAAAATCCAAAATATATAAGAAACTCAACTGAATAACAAGAAAACAACCCCATTAATAAACGAGCAAAGGATCTAAATAGACATTTATCAATGGAAAACATGCAGATGGCCAACAGGTGTATAAAAAAATGTTCAACATAACTAATCATCAGGGAAATGTAAATCAAAATTGCAAAGAGATATATCACTTCACACCCTAACAAATGGCTATCCTCAAAAAGACAAGTGATAACAAGTGTTGGTGAGGATTTTAAGATAAGGGAACCTTTGTACACTGTTGATGGAAATTTAAATTGGTACAGCCACTATGAAAAACAGTATGGAAATGCACCAAAAAATTAAGAACAGAATTTCCATAAAATCCAGCAATGCTACTTCTGGGTATATACCCAAAGGAAATAAAATCAGTATGTTGAAGAAATATATGCAGTCCCATTATTCACAATAGCCAAGATATAGAACAAATCTAAGTATCCATCAATGAATGAATGGATAAAAAAAAATGTGATGGCTCTATATAATGGAATATTATCTGGCCTTAAAAAAGAAAAAATCCTGCCATTTGAGAAAATATGGATGGATCTGGAGGACACTATGTTAAGTGAAATAAGCCAGGCACAGTAAGACAAATACTGCATGATCTCAGTCATATGTGGAATTTTAAAAAGTTAAACTCGTAAAAGGACAGAGAAGAATGGTAGTTGCCAGGGCCTGGAAGTGGAGGATGGTGCTGACATGAGAGAAATGGAGAGATATTAGTCAAACAGTAAAAAGTTTCAGTTATGCAAGAGAAATCAGTTCTGGAAATCTATACGGCATAGTGACTACGGTTAATATTGTTTTGTATACTTTAAATTTGTCGAGAGAGTAGATCTCAAATTGTCTCATCACACACGTACACAAAATGGTAACTATTTGAAATGATGGAGATGTTAATTTGCTAGATTGTGGTAATCATTTCACAACGTATACTTGTATCAAAACATCATGTTGTAAATATACAATTTTTGACAATTGTATCTCAATAAAGCTGGAATAAATAAATACATAAATAGAAGACTGACATATTACATGCTGGAAGAGACGGGGAGCAATGAGAGCTTTCACACACTGCCAGTGTGAATGTAAAATGGTACCTGTACTTTGGAAAATAAAAGAATAGAAAAATGCTAAACATGCAACTAATAAATGATCTGGCTGTTCTATCTCTAGATACTTGCTCAAGAAAAATGAAAGCATATGTTCATGCAAAGACTTACACACTGATGTTCAGTGAAGCTTTATTTGTAATAGCCAAAGGTGGAAATAACTCAAATGTCTATCGACAAATGAGTAGATAACCAAAATGTGATACACCATACAATGGGATACTGCTCAGCAATAAAAAGGAATAAACTAATGATACATGATACAACCAGAATGAATCTCAACATCCATTCATTCTTTCCCAAATGAAAGAAGATGATCAAAAATAAAGTATATACTATTGAATATATAATTCCATTTGTGTATAATAAAACTCTAGAACATGCAAACTAACCTATATTGACACAAAAACAGCTCAGGGGTTATCTGTCAACAGAGCGAAGGGAGTGACAGATTACAATGATTCAAGAGCAGACTTCTGGAGGAAGGAGAAATGCCATTATCTTGATTGCATTCAAGGGTTCATGGCAGACTCACATGTCAAAAGTTATCAAATTGTATGCTTTAGGTACATGTGGCCTATTTGTCAATTGTACACCAATAAAGCTGTTCAAAAATGTTTTAAAATATTAATGGTAAATACAAACGGGGAAGACAAATGTGTTCAACTAATAATTAGTATGATTGCCTCAGGAAAGAAGTAGGGACTGGAAGAAAAATCATGAGGGATATTGTTAATATCTAAGTAAAATAAAATTACTTCATTCTGTCAAGAGAAAAACCTAAACTCCTTGCAAAGATGTACAAGATCCCGCATGACCTGAGCCACTTCATCATCCTCTATTTTTATCCAAGATGTTTCCTCCATTGCTGGCAAACTGTATTCTGGACACACTGTCCTTCTTTCCAGTCTTAGAATTTTCCCACCTTGGGGTGCTTTTACTGGCTCTTTTCTCTGCCTGGAACATTCTTCCTCAGTTATTTAATGACTCATTCCCTTACCTCATGGGCCCACTATAATTCCTCCACCCCTTTTAAAACAGAAAACTCACTCCCACCAGGACAATTTCAGTCTCTCTCATCTGTTTCTATATGATAGAATTTATATCTTTCTACAATACTATATAATTTATGTATTGATTATGCTTATTGCTTATTTTCTTACGTCTCCCCTCCCAAGAATAAAGTTCCAAGAAGGAAAAGATTGTTGTCTATATCATCCACCAATGTAACCTTAGCACCTAAAACAGTGCTTAGCACTTGGTGTGTTTAGTAGTTACTTCTTGAAGAGCTTTCACACACACATATATTATATATACATAGATATGTTATATTCATGTATATTATATATAGATTGCATATACATGCATACTATATATATGTACACACACAAGCATATGTACACACACACATATATATATGTTTTTACTAAAAGCATAGAGAAAATAATACACAGAATTCAAAATTATTAATTCTGGGTAGTCTATGTATGTGAATGTTTTTTTTTCTTTTAAAAAATGTTGATAAAACAATTAAATATAACACATTTGAAGGCTATAAATTATGTAAAATGGGATTGATTTTCTATTGTTGGCACTTAAGTTAGTTACATGGTACAAAAATAAATATCTGAAAATATTTTAATAATTATTAAAATCTCAACCAGGTTTTACTAACATGAAAGTGTGGCTAATTTTCTGTTTTACTGAATTAATTTAATATTTAGGCTACATAGTCTATTATGTAGCTTAAGTGTATAAAGCATATGAAATTATTTAAATTTTAACAAAGAAGTAGTTTTTTGAATTTGCATATTTTTCTTCAATTTGATAATCTAAACAATCTTCTGAAATGAAATCTTGGAGGAAATGTGGATTTTTTTCTTTTCATTTATTTAAAAATAATTTTTGATTAATAAATAGAAGAAAACTAGTTATTTTCCAATTTAAAGTATAAATGAAGAACCTCTATAACCTATATACCAGAATTCTTACTGGACTATATTTATAACAAAAAGAAAAGAAGGGATTAATTTCAAAGTCAACTCAGCAAGGTAATTTTTCTGAAAATGTATTGTGTCCCAATTTACTTGAGTGAGCAGAGCTAGAGATACACACGTTTCCTTGTGAGGTCTAATGCATGGATATATAACTTTAAAAGCATGAGCCACATTATAGCCACATCAGCAGGGAGTTTACTGGACTGGCTACATGCAGGGTATTTATGAAAAAAGAACTGAGAAAAGCTGGTCCCACTATGGGTAAATTGGGAGGACAAGTTGAAAAATTTAAATTCAAACAACCAATAAACCAGATGTCTCAGAGGAGAATTTAATTGTTATTCATAAAATTTAATATGGAACAGGCACCAGCAAGGTAAGTTACTCTTTAAAACTTACACAATGTAGCAGGCAAAACCTTTCCATTTACTCTGGAAATCTGAGGGTATTTCCTGTATTTCAGATGGGAAAATCTCATTGTTCAACAACCTTCCCTCTAACTTAATAGATAAGCAGAAAGGGAAAAAAAAAATTGTAAGAAAACACTTATATTAAAATATTCTTATTTCTGAGAAATAAAGTTTAAAACCATTTTCTTATACTTGGATTTCCTGTTATTTTATATCCATGTGTTATTTCAATTCACTTTAATGACAGGTTAGGGACTAACTAAGAAATTATCATAAAAGAGAAAATAAAGTGATATTCAGATGGATAATGGTAACTGTATTTTTCCCCTAAGCGTAATGTTGATTAAAATGTGAAAATGAAGAAATTAACAGAGTTCTGAAATCTGACTTTGTGGATGTTCAGATCTCTTTAGGCAGTTGATCTTATACCATGTTTATAGAGCAATGCAATGGGAAAATGCATAATTTCACTTTTAAAGAAGTGCATTTATGAGTTTATCTTCCCAAGGATATTTGCAGAGAAACAGCAAATAAAGTTCATTTACATTTTTAGCCTCAAATCTCTATGTGGAATCCCTGGTCCTTGTAATTTGGGCCCAATGTTGTGTGAGTCACAAGAACTCTCTTTGCTTAGACTGACACAATTCTACACAATGTAAAACATAATTTCCCCAGACCCCACATACCCTCCTTCACATTTGGCTCTTCCAAGTTCCCATCCAAAGAATGTCAAACATATCGTGAGAAGAATCAAAAATTCAGACCCCAAAAAGGGTATGTTACTTAGATATAAGATCTTCTGTTTTCTCTTTTGCATCTCTTCCAACAACTTATCCTTTAAACAAGGTATGTAGGTCCATACCTTGAGAGCAACTTTATATAAATTTTACAAGGCAGTTCTCTGGGCTAAGTGTTACTGTTTATAACCACAGTGGAAGTAATTTTCTTGTCATTGCATTATTTCTAACTTTGGCCTCCGTGTTTAGTCACAACAAATTTCTTAGCTGTTTTCCTCCTTCTCTCCACAAAGATTTAGTAAGTTCCTACTAGATGCCTCATACTGTTCTCAACCCCATGGGTCTTAGAAAGTGAACTGCAGTGCTCTCATTCATTTTCAAAATATTTTACAGAGCTATGTAAAGTGCATAGACACATGAACACAATTATAAAAATTTGTGTTATCTAAAGCCATTTGCATGTGTTATTTTTTGTGTTCCGAATTCTGAACGCATTTTCAGAGACCATGAAAGTAAGAGCAAATGCCTTCTTCTTCTTTTTTTTTTTTTTTAATGGCATTAGAGGGAAGAATTTTATGCAAGCTATTCAGTGGTGATGGGCCAGGACAGGTACACTCAGAGCCACAGTCACTTGCTTGTACCTGCCTTGTTTTGCACAAGCTGCCGTAGCTAATTACTGAAAAATGAGAATGCCAATGAGCTACCCCAGATTTCAATAAGGCATGGAGACAAAAGCCCCACACTAATTTCTTCATCGTACTTTTTAAGGAATTGGGAACAGATTTCTTTGGGGAAGGGAGAAAAGGAACAGAATTCTTAGGACTATGGGCCATCTTACAACTAACATCTATGTTCCAATAAGTCAAAAAAGGCAACTGTTACCACGTTGTCAAATTTCTTTCAAGTATTAGTTTAAGAAAAGGATACAGATAAATTTGAGTGCTATTTCACTTATACTCTTAGTCATATCGCCCTGTCTATTTTTAAAGAGGCAGTGCTACTGTGATTTTGACCTCTATTACATATTTTCATAGATTTACAAATATTTAAATGTATGTATAGATTATGTCTATTATATTTATTATTTTATGTGTTCTTACAAATAGTATCACATAATATACCCTACATATCATTCTGAAAGCTGTTATTCATGTTAATGTTCATGTATTTACATTATATATAAATACATATACAGATACATGTCTATATTTTGAGAGAGTGATCTATCTAGAGTTAATTTTTTAAAGCTTTAGTTTTTCCATTACATAATTTTAGTATTTTTAAGTTTAATTCACTATTACTAGAAACAATTAATGAAAAATCCTGTACGTATTTTCCTGCTCATATGTGTGAATGTCTGCAGAGTAGGTAATTAATTATCAGTAGAAATTTTGTGTCATAGAGTATACATATATTCAAGCTATTATTTTCCACAAAATCACTCTTCAGAGTGGTTGTATCAACTAGAGTCTCAACAGTGTTTAAGAGTTTCTCTTTTTTACCTTCTTCGCTCATTCCGGTTTTCTTTCTGTAAATTTTCTGTTTTAAAATTTAGCCCATTGGCTTATTGCTTTTTTCCACTTATATTTTCTCTATCATGACAGTTTCCTAGCTCTGAAGAGCTGCTTCTCCCAAACATCTTTATTATCTTAGTGTTCCCATCCAACCTCCACATTCAAGTTAGTCACATGTCATGTTGGCATAGCCATATAACATGATCAGGAAACGACGACATAGATATTTCCTAATCTGTTATTTGTATTAAACAGGTCTATTTATCCTGGCACTATACAAGTACCATAAAGTTCATATTTTTGAAAGAAGATTTTTTTTTTGAGTTCATAGTGAAGGGAAATCCTAAACGGAGACTTGTAAATCAATGTTAAATGTGAATTTATTCTCCACATGCCCAATAAAAAATTTATGTTCCCCTGACCCTCCCATCATATAGTTATTTGGAGGCAAATTAGAGAAAAAGAGGACATAAAATTGAAGACTTACATCCTAACTAGTCAGGGAATGTGTATTTGAAGAAACAAAATATTCTTAAGTTTATTACAGTAAAGAACTAAAACAATTGGAGCTATAAAATATGTTGATGAAGATTCAACAATTAAAATCTGAAATGTGATCTGTCGTAGGCTGAGTTTTTCCCCATTTGGTGGTAAATGCCTTGATTTTAAAACGAGGCATCTTATAGCAGACAAGCGTGTGGGAGGCCAGTGCTGAGCATAAGACAACCAGGAATTAAAGCAAAATAGAAATTAATGTAACTTCCCAGCAGAGACAATGAGTTGGGCCTATCTAAGAAGTTCTCTAATTTCTTAGAGATGTTGTAAGGTCAATAATTAACAAATCACTTCTATGGTGAGAAAGAAAATAGCTACTTTATTTGTAATTGATGTAATTCAGCTTTTACGGTCCTAACCTACTGGGCAGTAATGGAGAGAGTAAGACTTAAAATTGTCAAGTGAAGATAGCTCTGACTCTTCAGGTTTAAATCAGTATCTTTGAGTAAACTCCATTTTTTTTAGGGATAAAAGGTTAATTTTTCAGATATTTTACCAACCTTACTCCAACTTATTCAGGATGCCAGGCATCAAAATGATGCCATGTGTATACCAGCTGTGGAAAGTTCAAGATCATAGCCATTAGCTTTTGTTCATGAGCCCTCATATACCATGGGTTCTTCATCTGGACCACAGTGTGTGAATCTTCTGATATTCTTACATCTTCTAAATAGAAACCTCGCACGTATAGACTATGGGGAAATAAGAATGCTACTTTTTGATCATTTGCCTCAAGTACATGTGCATTTGCAAATACTTTGTCATGCTGGCTATGATACCAAAACACTGTGATGTTATTGAGAGAGGATTATGGCTTTCCCGAGGTTCACCTGTTTTAATCTAGATGTTTATTTCACATACTACCTTGAGGATTCTCTTTGAGGGAGAAATGTTAAACTGGCACCTACTTTCTTTCATTAAAATTTTCTCTCCCAGAATTTATCTTACTTCCCACTCAGACAAGTTCCTGCATTCTACTTTGGCAGGTGGGATTTCTATTATATCATAACCTCAGGTCTCTACCTGGCTTGGAATAAAACTGACTATTCAAGCTTCACTCTATAGAGCTGGCTCTTGGTATCTTAATGGAGCTTAAGCAATTAGCAAATCCTCTTTTAGCTCAGTAATGCCTAGCTTTCCAGAATACTGTCTTACAAAAGACTCAGAAATTCTTAGTGACTTTAATGACTAATTTGACAGTCAAAATCTAGTAGTGATTTTATTGCTTTAATTGGCATATCCCTTTTTTTCCAAGAGTTAAGCTTCTTGACTTTCCATTAAGAGAAGATTTATAGGGGAAAATTATTCAGGAGAAATAAAAAACAAATCAGGTTAATATTATCCCATTGTTGAATAAAAGAATTGGCAATAAAAACCAAATTCCATTGTATAATATTCATTTTTATAAATATTTGCATGCTTATGCTGCTGAGTAAATTCTGTATAATTTAATTTTAATATCCCTAATTGAATAGAGTATCATCTTTATAAAATTTCACTCCATTCCATTATTATTATAAAAGAAAGGTTACCGTTACAAAATGCTGGGCCTACAGTGTCTTAGATGTAATTAAGCCCTATAAACTGCAGATTTCTATCTTCTTATAAAAAATCAGAAAATTAGGTATATCCAGGCTTGTATCTCATCATGGAACAATTAGCTAGAACTAAGTAGTGGTTGGCAGCTGTCTATGGGATTATCCTCTTGGTTCATCATAGTCTTCTGTGCTTTCTATTTTCTCTCTGACACTAATGGTCTTACTCATTAATGATAACTGGTTGGGTTTTGTAGGCAAATGAGCCTCTAAATATATTTGACCTATATACACAGACCTAAGATAGCCATATTTGGATTAGGGAGGCTCTGAATTACCATCACAATCAACAATCCAGAGCCTAGATCATGCAAACCCAATAAACAACACACTTTGCTCGATGCTACCTATGCTCATTGTTGCCCACTAGAAGTGACACTGGCACTTACAGTGGCCTATATAGGCTTGACTCTTAATTCTAGCACTTTTCACATTTCTTGGCTTAACACAAAACCAACTCTTTAACAGTTTCTGGTCCCCTACCTCAGTTAGAAAGTCAACAAGGCTTTTCCAGTCAGTAAGGATCCTGTGGCCCTGGGGCGCCAGATAGAAGGGAGAATCCTAGATGCGACACACGGAGAAAGAGAACAAATAACTAACGAAATCCAAGTGAAGCAAGGAAGGGCAAAGTCACACAAGCACGTGCACACAGGGATATACAAAGAAGATAAATCTGAAAGAGCCACGGAGGTCTCAAAAGTCAGGATAGAAGAAAGAGTATAAAGCAACAGGCTAGACCAGTTCCAGGTGTTTACAGGAGACTGTGGGGCTGGATTTTGACCTGCTGCAGGTAACCCGCAGGCAGGCTGAATCTACGCAAAAGGCCTGGGATGAAGCGGACTGAACTGGAACCTGAAATCTGGTTTGGCACTAGAATGAAGCAGTGGCAAAGCCCCCTCTGGCTTTATTTACCAGATGGCAAAAACCTCCTGATCTGTGAGACAAGTTCAACAGTATGAGAGAGTTTAGAAAATCCACTTGTAGCACATAGAAAGCCGATAAGATTAAAACATTTAAAGTGTGTGGTGCTCATAATTTGATTTATCTAAATCTGTGTCACATTATAGATATTTATACTTAAAAGCAATTGTGTAATATGTGGGCATGCATTTTATTTAACGCGTATTTTCTGAGAACTTAAACTCTGTCAAATATAAAGGGGAAAGAGGCTCATTAAGGGCACAGAAAGAGTTTCACCTTAAGTTTATAATGACTGTTGGGAATCAGATATGCATTCTAACTATGGTAATTTTAACCTTGTGGTAGCAATTTACTATTATCACAGCCCTCCTTTCAAGTGCCAAGCACTGTGTTGGGTGCTACAAGTGAAATACCTTTTTCAATCCTCAAGGTAAGTAAAAAATATTATACCCATTAAACAAATCAAGGAACTGGAAAGCTTTTCACCTGGACTATCATGACAGCCTTCCTAAAGCTCATTTCCATATCACCCATGACCTTTGTGTAATGCGTGCCTCAAGCTATTTTCAAATTTATGATTCACAAACATATTTCTAGTCTTGTCACTCTCATTATTACCTATGAAAAAATTTAAACCCCTTAGCCTATCATTCAAGGTACTGCAGGATCTATTTTTATACCATCCTTATAATTATCACCTGTTTCTTCCCTTTAAAAAGTCTATATTCTATTCCAGTAATCTCTTCTGCCAAAACAGCTTGAACTCCCAGTAATTGAGTATTTGCTCCACTTTTACCCGTTATAAAAATGCTTTCCCCCCCCTTTTTTTAATAACCAAAGATTATACATTCTTCAAGTCAAGGAAAAGACTGAAATAATTTTCATAAAATCTTCCTTGATTCCCCTAGTTGTAAATAATCTATCTTTACTAAGAATGCTTATCTTTTCTGTAACTTAATCCTTTCCACTTTTGTGGTTTGGCATGGCCAAGGACATGGCTATTTAGTTATTAACTGGTTTTGTGGCTGGAAGAGGTATAGAGAGAGAGACATTGAAAAATAGAAGCTATTGAGAGAGCACCCAGAAAGTAGGCATTGGAATCCCCCCGGGAGTTCTGGCAAGGAATAATCAAGATCATATATTCTTTCCTGAATTTTATGTTATTTAAACCTTTTAGGATGGCTGAGGATGACCCTAAGTTAGGTTTAAAGACAGATAAGGGCAATAGAACCCTTAAAATAAACCCATCATGAAGTCACCGAACTTTACCTAAAAGTTAGGCTGGTGAAAAGGGCATGGTGGGTCTGACACCGTGAGAGGGCAGCATCCCTTTCTGGTAATGCAAATATGCAAGTGAGTGTGAAAAGATACGGTGTTGGAAGTAGAGGTATCAGTTTGGGTATTTAAGTTTAAACATCCTTTGAGGTAACATAGACAGTGATTTCCTCTTCCCTTGTAACTTGAAGAAGTTCTGTAGCAAAGACAGAGGCAGCAACCAGAACAGCTAGCTGTAGGAGAGGAAAAATATCTTTTTTCTTTCACCCTTCCAGGTTCTTGCCTGGGTCTCAGTAAGAAAAGATAGATTAGCAAAAGAAAAGCATTCAAATTTATTTGATGTAAGTTTTATGTGACATGGGAACCTTCATAAGGAAATGGTTAAACCTGAACATTTTTATACCAAGTTTTATAAAGAGTAGAAAATCATGGAAAAAATGTGATAAAATGAAAGGGTATAAACTGAGTTTAGTAAACTGGAGGACAGTTAGTAAAGCCTATTTGTTCAGATTCTTCACAGTTTCCTTCCATCTTTGGACATAAAGATTTTCCTTTCCTCCAGGTACAAGGGAGGCACTCTTCGTATGAGAGACTTAGGACCTGTTTCACGGGAAGGTCCCAGTCTTTCCTGAACCTACCTGTCCTCAAATTCCTTCAGCTTAAATTATGCAGTATGCCAAGGTGCCATATTTTGGGGCAATGTGCCCTGAGCCCCATCATAGTTCAAGTCCATCTATTTTGCAATGGCCTAGTCCAACAGTCAACAGGAAAAGCAAAGAAATTCTTTGTGCATGGAAGCTGTATCAAAACTACAGGTGTTCACTGTTGAGGGAGACAGCTTGTTTGGAAAAAAAGAAATTGTGGAGATGTGCTAACCTCAATCAAGGCAGTACACCTTAGCTCTATATCTAGCAGAGATGTTGGAGATAACACCAAGAAATGGCCCTTGGGACATGATAAGACATCCTGGAAAGTTCTTAGAATCTCAAGGGAAAAGGGATCCAAGGAACAGGAATTGAACTTACATTAATATATGCAGATATGTGCTTCATTGACAAGGTACTTGAGAGTAGCATCTGATGTCCTATTGAGGGTCCATTTTTGCCCCTCACTGGTGATACATTAAAAAACAGCCCCCAGTTTTTTCCTTACTTACATTGATGCCCTTGTAATGTTTCATTGCTGTTCCTCTCATCAAGAGATAAATCTGGTTGACCATTTAACATGTGTTAGTCAATAAGACATTAGCAAATGTGACACAAGCAGAAGCTAAAAAAGTGCTTGAGCATTGGGATTTTCTCTCTCTTACTGTCATGGAACTCTATAGCATATGCAAAAACCTGGGCTAGACAGCTGGAGGACAAGACATCTTGTCCAGAAGCTCTGAGGTCCCCAGGCTAAAGGAAACAACAGACACATGAGTAATCCCAGATCTAGATCAGCTGAACCAAGCCCAAAATTGCCAATTCCCAGAATTGTGAGCTAAATAATTGATTACTGTTTTGAAGCACTAAGTTTTGGGGCAATTTATTACACACAAAAAAATCCACTTGATATGGTAGTTTGCAAAAACAAACTTTTAAGGCATGCAATTATTTATGTACATACCTCATCTCCTCTTCCAGACAATAAGGTACTTGCAACAAGGGTCCACATCTTACCATCTTTGATTTTTTCATTAAGACAAGCAAAGTGATTTGCAACATACAGTAGAATTTTAAGAATAAAAGTTTGTGATTTAGATAAATGTTGTTTATCTAAATTTCTATCCTCTATTGGAGGACAGAGAGGATAGAAATTAGTATAGGCACAAGCTAAAATAAGAGTATTAGATTCCATATTCAGCTCTGGAGATATTCCAGAAGTATCTTGGGCTACACAAATGAGACCCCTGGTAATAATAGCTGTCTGGTGAACTTTTCAAGATCACTCACACAGCCTACCTGCTACATGTCCTTAAGAATTCTAGTAAAGGAGATTTCTTCTTAAAGAGCATTTTTTCTTCTCAGATGGCACAGAAAATACATGACACCCCTCCCACTGTTGTTGCTTTTAATGTGTTTTTGTGGCCTCAACAGAGTCATAGGAGCTGTTCCTTTACTTGATTCATGAGCTGTCAGTACCCTGTGGTACTGCCTTCATGCATGTTATCTTTAGTGCCTGCACAAACTCGTAAAGCTATTTGAAGGTCTTTTCCTGTTAGGCCCCTAGGGAAGAGAATTGACAGAAGAAAGCAGAGTTTGTCTAAATAAACTAAGAATTGCTGACCTATTTGTTGCATTAAGATAATATCCCTTCAGCCTTTCTCTCTCTCTTAGTTGGCACAGCAAACATATGCATGCATGCACACAACCATATGTGTGTCCTGGTCTTACTGGTCTACATGTTTTCTTATCTATTTTGCTGTTTTTCTTTTACTTTTAGCATAATGTAAACTTACAGCTTGTTTAGAGATGACTACCTCTAGAGATTACAGAAGACATGTTTTATGAACTTTGAAATCTGTATTATACTAACATGCATACTGTTGTAGGAAAAATAATCAGCCAGGCTGCAAAAAGAAAAAAAAATAGCATGATGGTTATTTTCTAAAATGTATTACATAAATTATTATTAATAATGACATGACAAGATAATTAACACCTGCACAGCATTTTTCATTTTAAGAGTACTTTAGAAATATTAATTGTATAACCTCTTCAACACCCCACTTTACAGCTAGAAAAATCAAAGCAGAGGTTAAGTGATTTCTCAAATGTAAAAATACCCTGCATAAAATTTAGCAACATGCCCTGCCTTAACCTTAGACCAATGAGTGATCTTTTCTCTCCCTTACTATCTAAGATCAAGAAAACTGAGCATGGCATTAATATAATACCCCATGACCAGCCATGATAATAGTCAATACTCCACCTACTGAATTATATTTGGATAATGCTTTCTGAAAGGAAAGTAAGCCTAATAAAAAATCAGCCAAGATAATTAATTAAATTTGGAGATTTCCCCATTCTATCTCCAATTTGTAAGTAAAAAAGGGATTTTGCAAATATTTGTTAGTGGCAGATGCTATTGTCCTCCCAACTCACTGAAAAGGAGAACAATAGTTAGTCAATAAAGTCAGGAGGGGAGAAACAGGGTGCAGGTGAGGACAATACAGAATCTTCAGAATCCACAGATGTGATTATAGGCCAATCAATATGCAAAGCTGACATAATTTCTCGGGTGATGTCATTCTGCAGAGGGGTATTGAGCAAACAATATGTGCAATTTATTTATCTATTATCTCATTCTTTTGCAGCTACCGGAGAGCAGTTATTCTGTGACAATACACCAATTTGGCTCATGACCTAGCTTTTCATGCGATGTTTGAGCCTTAGCTATTGGGAAGGAGCCTATGTAATTAGTCTTATTTAATAAAGGTAAAGTAAGGCTGTAAGGTGGTAATGTCATTTTTTGTCATATTGTATACATGCAACATAAAAAAACTGCAGGCTTTTTACATGTTTTTTTATTTCAGGAAATTATGGGGGTACAACCATTCGGTTGCATGTTATGACTTTGCCACATCCAGACCATGTTTTGAGACGTGCCCGTCCCCCCGTACACCGCTCACTGCGTACATTAGTTGTGAGTTTGCCTACCCCCAACCCCCTATTTTTACATTTTGATTAAGAATTCTTTCCAAAAGCCACCATGTGATATCAAGGGTAAAAAGACTTGAAACACAAAAAATGAGATGCTTTTAAATTCAGTGAATTAGGAGAATAGCCTCAGCGGTGAGATACGGAAATGATGAGGTTCAAACAAAGTAGAGCAGGCAATAGAAACAATGTTAGCACTAGGAATTGTATTCATTAATGGGTGTTGGCCTGATGGAAAGTGTGCTATCATTTGTAAATAAAGCATTTTATATGACTAGGAAGTTACCATTACAATCAAAATCTATTAGTGTCTTTACTAATTTAATTAAAATTATGGGAAATATATTTGGCACTTTGGAATTACATTATCATGGGTCTTTTGAATTTCAATCACTGAGAGATACAAATATGAATTTGAGTAGAATATCTAGACCACACTTTTTCTAGCATTATGGTAGACCATCCTGAATGATTCTCCTCATGGAGAATAAAAGGAGCATAAAAAAAAAAAAAGACTGTACATATACCAGAATTAATGTGAAAATATGAAACTTGAGGATTTAAAATAAACCTCAGATCAGTGGTCTCTAACTATTTTGGCACCAGGGACCAGTTCGATGGAAGGCATTTTTTCCATGGAGTAGGACAGGGAGGGGGTAATCGTTTCAGGATGATCCAAGCACATTACATTTATTGTACTCGTAATTTCTATTATTATTACATTGTCACCTGCCACTAACTATAGGGTTTTGCTGAGACTGCAAGCAATTGATTTGTTATGATCTCTGTGCAGTCAAACTTCTCTGCTAATGATAATCTGTATTTGCAGCTGCTCCCCAGGACTAGCTTCACTGCCTCAGCTCCATGTCAGATCATCAGGCATTAGAGTCTCATAAGGAACATGCAACCTAGATCTTTCGCATATGCAGTTTACAGTAGGGTTCATGCTCCTTTGAGAATCTAATGCCATGGTTGATCTGGCAGGAAGCAGAGCTCAGGCGGTGATGCAAGCAATGAGGAGCAGCTGTAAATACAGATGAAGCTCTGCTGGCTTGCCTGCCGCTTACCTCCTGCTGTGTGGCCTGGTTCCTAACAGGCCGTGGACCAGGTACTGGGCTGCACCCCCGGGGTTGGGAACTGCAGCCCTAGATGACTTAAGCCTCCACTTTGACAGTTTTGGGGTTACTGAGACAGAAGATGGAGCCTAGGGCCCACTGAAGGTGAGGTGTCCTATTGGAGGCCACCTCATAAATCTAGAACCTAAAGAGATACGTTCTCGATATAACAAGAAATAGACCTTTCATTCAGAAGAAAAATTTCAGAACAATTGACCTTTATTAGAAGGAAAAAATAATCTACTCTGAGAATTTATAACCAAAATTCAGGCCTCTTCTGGTTGTATGTTTGAAATTCATGAAAACTTTGTGGCCTGGAAAAGTTCTAAATGGTTTCAGATCAAATCTAACAAAGTATTAAAACACATACACATCATGAACAATATGGATTTATTTCAAAATCAAATATGATTTTGCATCAAAAATTGATAAATATAATTTATCATCCTGATAAATTATTACGGGCATGTCATCTCAATAGTTGTAGAAATTGTGTCCAATAAAATTAGCATTCAATCATGACAAAACTGTCAGCAAATTAGTAGTATAAAGACACTTTCTTAAAGCTATAAAAGATAGTTGCAAAAAATTGTAACCAACATTATTATTACTGTTAAAATATTTAAAATCTTTAAGATCATGAAAACATTGTTAAAATAATTTCAATTCACCATGAAACTGAACATTCTAGCTGGATCAGCATGATAAAAATGTATAGGATTAAAGGATAGAAAAGGAGACATAAAACTATTTTATTTGTTGAAGATGATTCTATGGTCTATGTAGAAAGCCAAAAGTACAGGTAAATTATGAGCATTAATGATAAAAAATTAACAAGATCACACAATATAATGGTCAATATACAAAAGTAATTTGAATTTCTACATATTGCTGAAAATCAGAAAATGTAATTTAAAATGTATTATTACATTTGTCTATGCTAATATATGGACATATCATTTAAGTAGAAATCATTTATATCTAGGAATAAATATAATAAAAGATATAAACCTTTTTATGTAGACAATGATACAATATCAGATAATAGATAAAATTATAACAAATAGAGAAATATAACTTGTTTTTTTAAAAATTAACTCAATGTTGTAAAGCTGTCCAATGTCATAACATTTGTCTATAAATTGACACAATATGAATAAGTCAGAGTCAGATTTTCTGTCTCTCTCGCTGTGTGTGTGCGCGTGTGTGTATGTCCAACTCAATAAGGTGATCCTGAAAATCATATGGAAAAACAAATGACTAAGTACTGCCAAGACAACTTTAAAAGGAAAACAAGATGACAACAAAACAAGCAAACAGGATGACAGGAAAGCAAGATCAGTCTTACAATAAACCAAAACTTATAAAACAACATTAGTTAAGACATATGTTCTTAGACCACATATAGACAATTGAAAATCCAATAACAGCCCCACATGCACATAAACAATGTACGTGGTGTGGGTGTGTATATGTGTCTTAGTGCTTTTGCTTCTCTGGGTGACTCCTGACTGATGCATATATTATTCCCACAATTTATGAATAAGTGTTTTTATTGACATAGAAATAAATTCTGTATTCCAGATTGAAATAATAAGATTCATTCCATGTAGAGAAGAAGCATCAAAAATTCTGAGTAACGGTGCAGTTCAGGTGAGGTAGAGCAAGCATATTCCACCACCTTTGTCGTGAAAGGGGCACTTACAGATCTGGTTGATGATTTTAACTACAAAGGGCTGAGACAGTTAATCAGTCAGAAGTATTCAGTGACGTGGTCTTCAAGCCTTCCTTTTACATTGGGAAACATTTGGGACACGTTCGGTATTTGAACCAGGATTTCACGACAGCTACCACCCTCATTTTCCTCCTGGAGCTATGTTCCCTGTACTCACTATCAGTCATTTCCCCTGGGAGAACAGGGACGGGAAGATGGAAACTTTGGAAATCCAATCTGTCTTTCATCCTAAAGACATGCGGTCTGTATTTCAAAATGACCTTCCTCTTCTACGCTCAGCACCAACGGAATCTGAAAAATCTAGTGACATGGTGTGAGTCTTATATGAGTTAAGGTGTCAATTCTATTGCCAGGGTGTTGTATTTATTATGAAACCTTAGACCTGGACAGAGTAATAAAACTAATTTAATCCCACCTCCTCATGTTACAGATGAGGAAACTATGGCTTAAAGAGATTACTGTCAAACTTGCCAAAGCCACAGGAATATTTAATGGGAAGTTCCTAAGGAAAGTGTAGGTCTTGTGCAAACAGGAGGAGCAAGGCAATTCTGGGAGAGCCAGATTGCTCAGATTTCCTTACAGAGTATGTTCGACAAAAGATATTATGGTGCTATACATTTATTTTCTTTTCTTGAAATAGGAAACATTGACCTTGAAAAATTTTTGGCATTCCAACAGCTTTCAATATGGAAAGAAAAAGCCTGGAAATTTTACAATAACCCTGATTCTACTTATTTTAGAGTTCATAGAGTTACACTGATGATGTGTGCCATCTTTGTGGTGGTGAGCCTGTGAAAGCCGGCAGGAAATCGATGTTACCTCTTGTCTGGTTCTTAGTGCTTCAGAGACTCTCTCCTTTGATGGTTGAAGATTTAACAACATCAATAAGTGCTTTGCTACTCTTTGAATATTTTCCTTTTTTATGACTTGAATTAAATTATATATATATATTTGCTTTTTAAGAATATTTCTCACTCTTTTTAGATTGTCAACTTAATTGAGATGGTGCTAATGAGGACATGGTTATAAATGTCATTCCCACTTGAGATGGGACTGTCTTTCACAGGTAAAGACTGAATTCTAAACTTTGTCAAGTCATATAAAAAATAAGCATCTCTGAGATACATTTAAGGATGGCTCAGAGTAGATTAATTCTTCCTACTGGAAAGAAATATGCAGCTTTTCTCATGCCTTACCACAAATTGCCCGCCTGCCCTCCCACGCCCACTCCCACCCCCACTGCACATAGACTCACGGAAGAAAATAATTGAGTCTGATGCCAGGTCGAGTTGCTTATAATGGTGAAGGGGAGCATAAACTTTGAAGCTAGATAGAATGAAATTCAAGTCTTTGTTCATAAATTTATAAGCTATGTGACCATAGGCACTGGACGGGTTAGGATTAGGAGGTTAAAGAAAAAAGAAACCCAGAATTGCAAGGAGATGAGAATTCAGAAATAAAATGGTCTTTCTAAGAAGGAAAATAGGATTATTATACTAAATAACCAATAGATCCATCCCGAGGAAGGAAAAGTGGAACAAGTATAAAGAGATTAGTACTCAGCCTTTGTTTTCTTCAGAAAACAGGAGGCAAAATGTTTGGGATGGAATTTGAAAAAACAAAAGAAGTTAGAGAAGGTAGAAAAGATTTGAAACAGTTTTGTAGAATATAAACTGATACTGACCAGTACAGTAGAAAAGTGAGGGAGAAAGAAAGGTTGATGAGGATGGATTTAGGCTGGACCTAATCAGAGTGTCTGGCTCTTTGGGGAATGTAAGATTTAGAAGCCTAAGCAGAAGCAGGAAAGCTTTTGAAGTTTTCAGAGTTGAGGATCCCTGTGTTGTGACTAACAAAGGATCAGTGTCATGAGAGAATTTACTGAGCTCACCACTGCAATGACTCCACACTCAGATTTGCAGAAATGGAAAACCACTAGATCTGGGTTCAGGAGCACAGCCATCCTAATAGAAATTGCTTATGTTTCAACGATTTGTTCATCCAGGAGCCTAGCTGATTCTACCTCGCATATGTAAAGACAACGTTGATGCCTAATTGGAGAATGCTCTTGGAATCAGGACCAGTTTTCAGTTCTGTTATATCAATACACATGAAGAGAAACCTAAGTCAAATCATTACAGATGTGCTGCCTGGCTGCTTTTCTGCCTTATTTAGAAGCATGCTATTATTCTTCCATCGGGGTGTGAGTGCATGTTCTGTGTGTGTGTGTGTTTAACTGTTTCAATTTGCTGAGTCTGCTGTAAACAAACAAACAAAAAACCATAAATTGGATGGTTTAAACAATAGGAATATATTGTCTCAGTTTCAGTGGCTAAATATCCCAGATCAAATTTTTGGTGGTGTTGGTCCCTTTGGTTGGCTGTAAGGGAGAATCTGTTCCATGCCATCTTCTAGTGGTTTTCTGGCAATCTTTAGTGTTCTGTGCCTTACAGATACATCACCCTGATCTCTGCCTTCATGTTTACATGGCATTCTCCCTGTGCTCGTGTCTGTGTCCAAATTTATCCTTTTTGTAAGGGCATGAGGCATGTTAGACTAGGGGGCCACCCTACTTGAATATGATCTCATGTTAACTATCTGCCACAATCTTGCTTCCAAATAAGGTCCCATTCTTAGGTACTAAAGGTTAGGACTTCAACATACACATTTTTGGAAAACATAATTTAACCCATAACACTGTCCATATATCCATATTTTTACATAAATTTGCATCTACATCCATATTTATATTTATATCAAAATCTATCCAGTTTGTATCTCTTTGTCAGGTGTCTATACATGATTTTCTAAGAAACAAGATGATTTTATAACTTTATTTTTCTTTGTAGTAACATTTCTTATTTTGTTAATTTCGTTCATTGTTTGCTCTTAAATGAGGAAACCCTCTAAAAGAAAGCCACTTTGATCAACAGAAGGTGCATGTATCAATTCTAGGATCCAGTCACAGAACAAAAACATCACCACTTGTTTTAACAAAGATAATTCAATATAAAGAATTGTTAAGTATTGAAAAACGAAAAAGCCAAAAAGAACAATAAGTTATCCCTGAAGTAGCAATTTCAGGAAGTAGATATTATTTCTAGGGCTGAGATAACAAAGGAGCTGGAATGATTAAAATGTAGAATCTAGGAGAAGGGGCCCCATAGCACGGAAACATGGACCTCTAAGAAGGGGGGCAATGTTCAGCTGGTGCTGTTGTCTCTGCTTGAGTTGAGGGCCCAGAAGCTAGAACCCAGACTTCTGAGGGGCACTGTCAGCTGTTGCTGGCATCTCTCAGGGGTGGCAGAACAGGTTCTCTGAGTATTGGAAAAATTTGCAAACTGAAATCAACTGCTGTTACTGAGGTGAAAAGAATTATTGCTGGGGTGACACTAACAAAAACAAGAAGTAGAAACAGGCAAAGGTAGCTGACAGAAAGAAACACGCTCCTCCTCAAACTCTGCTGACGTTTTTCAGCACCTTTGATTGGCAGAGTCTAACAGCCTGCTGGCAAAGCAGAAACATGGTTTGCAAATTTTCAACATCACAAAGCAGAATATGGAAGAATGGATTTTTAGCCGACAGACAATACTCCAAAATATGGCACAGTACAGGAAATATGAAAGGCTACATAACCCTCAGAGCCCCCAAACAGGTTTTTGACTGCAGCTGTAGGCTTATTACTCCAATCCTACTTGGTCCAGGCACAGGCTAACACCTTTTCTCAGAGCTTACTTACACCCTACTGAGTGGCTTCTCAAAGAAGCCTATTCATTAAACAGCTAATACAGCACTAGGTGAGTATAAAAAACAAACTAACTGTCAAGGGAATAAGTAATGCCAAACTCCAAAGAACAGAAGACATTCCCTACTCTCACTCTTACCCTTTAGGCAAGTTGGGGATATACCTTCCTAGGACTAAAATCAAATTGTCTACAATCACCTCAGAAATGGTGGGTAAGTTAACGCCAATTACTTGACTCACTAAACTTCTCTTATGTTTACATTTCTCCACATCATCACCACTGATGTTAGCAGATATTTTAATTTGTTGAATTTTGGATATATGTGGGATGGCCTTATATGATCTGCATTTGTTGAACATCTCATGATAGGCTCATGGGCTGTTGGATGAGCTAACTCTTGATGTGGCCAATATCATGTCTTATTTCCTTCCAGCTAAGATTCACTTAGAATCCTGTAATGCTCGGTTATAACTTAATAAATGAATAAATTTTATTACCTTTTACCTTCAATTATAGTAATTGTTGCCAATAATAGAGAATTGGTAATTGTTGCCAACAATATAGAATCTTTGGCACCAATTCTGCCAAATTCTTAGAAAACTTGCAGTTGAACAATTACTTCAATATGGATTATTCTATATATCTTCAGGGTTAATCAAAAGAAAAAATATAGCCAAATCTATTTATAATTATAAACTCATTTTATTAAATGGCAGCCAATTAACAAGTGGAAGTTTAGGGACTAAGGAGTGGGCATTTCCATAGCTCTTTTGTTAAGGTGCCAGTTTTATTTAATGATTAGTAAGCACTATCATATCTCCATCTTAGGCAGGATAAAATGTGACCATTTCCATGTTAAATCTTGTAAGCTCCTCAATACTGTTATCTCTATATGAGGACAAAAATGAAGGAAAGGTCTGCAGGATTCTATAAACAAAAATATAAGGATGAAAATTGCCCCTGGACTCTGGTTAAAAGTGTTTCTCCATTCTCTACATAGCACCAAAGTACAGAAAGGTAATAGCTCTACACCTACGGGAAGCAAATTGATCAGTCCATCTTTAAGGTCAAAAAATTTTCCCAGAAGTTAAACAACATTGTAGAGGTAATAAAATAAAATTTCAATGACAATTTAAAGGAAGTCACACAGTTTTTTTTTTCTTTTTAAATTCAAACTGTCTAATAAAATTACTTTTGAAAATTATTATTAGATCTCAGTGGAAAGTTTTGAGACTACCAGGCAAACAATAAGTGTACATTTTGGCATGGCCATTCATAACATGAAAAAAATTAGAAAACTCTCAATTATTATTAATAACCATGTAAGAAAACCATTCTTTTTTTCTATCTAACATTTATTCTTATTTTTTAGAGCTCAGATTTATTATCTTCTTGGATATAGAAATTCTATCTGCTATAAAACATTTGATTAGTCAGTTTAGGTTTAAAAACCATAATGAGAAGAATTTTAATTGCCAAGTACTTCAGATTTTGTCTTGAGCAGAAGGCTCTAATCCTTCACAGACTACTTTCTCTAATTAATTCTTCACATCTACTTCCCATATTTAGGCTGCTATAAAAGAATACCTTAGATTGGGTAATTTATAAACAATAGAAATTTACTGCTCACAGTTATGGAAGCTGAGAAGTCTGAAGACCAAGGTGCCAGCAAATTTCAATGTCTGATCAGGGCCCTCTCTTCACTTTATAGATGGTACTTTCTTACCGTGCCCTCATTTGGCAAAATGAGTGCAAGCCTCCATCAAGCCTCTTTTATAAGGGCACTAATTCCCATTATGAGCACTGAGCCCTGATGATCTAATCACCTCCTAAAGGGTCTCTTAAAGCCGTACAATGAGAATTAGATTTCAACATGAATTTTGGAGGGACATAGCATTCAGATCATAGAAGTAGCTTACTCCAACTTCAACATGGAAATCTTAACTTTCTCCTCACATGTAGACTCACTAGTTTTTCAGGTATCTTCTCAAAATGCTACCTCAACTGGGCCGTGTCTCAGCCTTATGTCTTAGAACCTGCACATTTCATAAAAAATTTTCACACTAATAATCATTCTGAACTCTTTCATCTCACCAAGTTAACAACAATGCAAGATTCTTCAGAGCCTTCAGTGGCCTCTCGTTAGCATTTGACTTTACAGATGCTTGTCAAAGTCATGGACAATTGCTGTTGGCTCATGATCACAGAAGCTTGGAATAGTAACATCCGTATCTACAATACTGTCATCTTCCTGAGTGTCAATTTCTTCTACAACAGACAGGAAGCAAGCAGAAACTGCCTTCAGGCCAAAATGTTGATCTCAGCATAGACCCTTGAATATTTATACTTCTGCCATTCCTGTATTACAATATTATTGCCAGAAGCAGAGTGAATAGAAAGAGTCTCTGGATTGATCTCATTCTAATTCAAAATAGTTTTTAAAAAGCACTATGTTGCAGCCCCTCTTCTCTTTAACTTACATTTAAATATCTTGATTCTGTTTCTAGATAGGTTGTATATAGTCCCAACGGACATAGCAGAAAGGAAGAAAAGCATCCTCTCCTATAGTGATGACGTGGTTTTAAACCAGGAGCTAGGAGCAACCTTAAGGAGCAATAAAATCATTTGTCTAATTATGTTGAACAGAATAGCTTAACATCAATACCACTAAATTTAAAATTGTCACATTTGGCGGGAGTTTGCAGGTATTGCTTAGAAGTAGGCTTTGTACCCAACTCATCCTGGTGGACCAATCTATTGTAGCATCACTCAAATTAGGAAAAATTCTGACACATTTTCTCTGATGGAGAAGACATCTTATGCTCCCAAAATACTTTAGGTACAAATAAAGTATCCTATGCCCAGAATTCCATGCTCATTGAATTGCTGCCCAAGCTCTTTCTTAGGAAAAGCACTGTGGATTCCAGTGCCGAGTCGGAACCCTGCTCCCATGACTGTGCACATCGGGATCCTTATGTGAACAGGGAATATCAATGTTTTAATTTATTAGGGAGATAAATTTCTCTAAACAATAATACCGAATGTCTGTATTTTGATCTTTAACATGGACTTTTGTCTCAAGACCTCTAAGTAAGGGTTCTAGAAGGCAAGAAGGCAACATCCCTAAAATCTATCAGTTTGATTTCCCCTAATGATGCCTTGATTGTGTTATGATTTAATGTTTTGCCTTGATTTTCACTGAAAGTTAAAATAAAGAATAGCCACACAAAAAAACCATTACTGACTTTTGGTCAAACCACCGAGGATGTTGTCTATTATATTGCATGTCACTTTTAGGAGCGTCCACATGATTATTCCCTCATGAGTGTAATGCTAGAGAGAGTCTCAAGAAATGATTGTATGTGCTTTCACTTAGAGAAGATAGGGACTGTATTATCCTTCGTGCTAGGAATCTACCCATATTTCAAGGCTAAGCTTAAATCCTGAGAGCCCAGAGACCTTCATCACCTCATTCTAATCTCAATAATATTTCCCTTGTTTGAATTTCTATACCATTTATTATCTGCAATTTATAATACTGTGCTTGACTAAGTTCATGAGGTTTTCTACAATAGCTCCTAGTATACACATAGCAAATGAAGCACAGAAAGCTTACCTGATTATTATAACTAGTTCCAGTGAACTGCAATTTTTCTTTAGTTTTATCATTTGTAGCAGTCTGTGGGTCTTTATTCTTTCATGAGAGTGGTCTTTGTCTTATTTAACACTGCATCCCAAGTATATGGTTGGCATGTAGTTAGCACTCTGTTTGTTGAATGAACGATGCTCCTTATATCACTAGTTCTTAATCCTAACCAGACGTCATAACTTTTATATGTTAAAAACTGAGAATTCAGAATGTCAACCCCTGTGTTACTATTTTTGTAATTGGGATGTGCAGTACAAGGTTTATGAATATGAATGTGATTGTTTAAGAAGCTTTCCAGTAGATTCTGATAGAAAGAATTCAAAATTAATAAAGTCTGGTCTAGGAAATAGTTTAAATTCCTTTCCCAGATATTCAAAGCCCTATGCAATGTATCTCAAACTTACCTTTAAAAACTTATTTCCCACTTATTTCTTTCCATACAACATACACTAAACAAATGGAACCACATATTATTGTGTGGGTGAGACCATTTTAGCACTAAACTTTTAGCCTCAAACTCTTCCCTCTGCACACTCAGGTTCTTACCTTTAGAGACCAAATCAAAGACCACCTCTTCCAGGAAGTCTCCTTTTATTACTCCTCACCCCAGTTGACACCAACCAGTTCCTCAACAATGACTCTGTTTTTCTACTTAGTACCAAAGTTATTAATGGACTTGATTTTTTTTCCTCGCATTTAGACTGCTAGTTCCCTGAAGACAGATTTTAGGTCTAATTCATCTTTAATTTTCTGCAGAATGCATCATATTACATACACAAAGTTGTTGCTCAGTATCGAGTAAATTAATTTTTAAAAAGGAAGTAGTTTATGATGTTCCTGCACAACTTTTTTTTACTTCAGTGCTTTCCCCTTCTCTCTGTGCCCTAGACACTGACTCTCTGTCCCAGACTATTTAGATTATGAAGTGGTTAAATGTACACATCCCAAACCCCTTTCCTCAGAAGCAAGTTTAATGTTGTTATGTAAGAAAAGGCAAGGTGCCGCTCAACTGGAGATCTGTTTTCAGTTGTCTTCAGCAAGGAAGTGTTTCTTCTACCTTGGGGATTAGATCACTTCTTCCCTTCACCTCACTATGGGAGAAAGAACACAGACAAAACAGAGCAGGCAGGAGAGTGAGTGGCAGGGCCAACCAGGAGACAAAAACCAGCTTCCCATTTGACAAGTGAAGCAGGCATCCAGCATTCTTCTGAGCATTTGGGAAAGGAACAAGATTTCCTTACTGACTGAATTTAAAGTTAACTTTGAGCATTTGCATTTCAGAGACAAAGAACTCAAAACCAAATGGCACACAGGAATGAGGTCAGGAAAAGCAGAGGTAACAATCAGCAGAACAATGCAAGAGGCGTCAGAGCAGAGTTCCAGCCACATGGATTGGGAGTTGTCACTGGATGCTCAGGGAGGAGAAAATAAAAGTCAATATCAGAAATTCATGAGATATATTTTAAGCTATTACATATATTTATGCTTAAATAATATTATATATGCATGACAATGCATGATTCTCATTAAAAATTTCTTTAGTGTTTATATTAAGTCCAGAGCTGTAGGACCCTGGGATATAAAAACAGGGCAGAGAGGAGGTTATGGCAGTATCATAATGAAGTTTCTGATTATTCAGAAAGAGTAAAACTAAGTGATCAGCACCCTTTAAAGAATGTTGTCTAAAGAATACTGAATTAGGTCTAAAAATGCTACATTTTACTCTTGCTTAGCTGAATTTTTTGACCATGGTAGGTGTCACTAATGAACACAAATTTGCTAAAGGATAATAAATGTTTGAACTTGGCTTATTTTTCCATTTTGTTTTTGTTTTTGTTTTTTGTAAGCTGTCACTGAGCTTCTCATTTTCTGGGTAAGATAATTCTAATTTCTTTCAATTCCATAAAACAAAATTAGAACAGTAAACCTAATGAAACAGCAACTCCTCTCCAGTCCACATTCCCCAGGTATTTCAATTGCTTTAAACATACAAATAGACACAATTTCTCGGACTCCTCCTTTCCAACTGGTCTTTCCATCAGTTTAGATACTGCTTCTATTTGGGACGTATTATATCTGCAGACCATAACCTTTCACATATTAACATTAACCATGTATCACTTCTTTTTTCCAAGTGCTAACTCACTGACTGGAAAATATAATGAAACACTTACCCTGGCACTGCTACCTGCCTTTTGTCACTTTAAGCCAATAATGCAACATAAATGTTTTTTGCCACCTCTGGATCCGTGGGCTTTAGCAGCCACTGCTGGGATCTCAATGTGGGTGTAGGTAGCTTTAAAAGCCTTGCTGCCGTGGTGTAACTTTCAATAACTGGAACTAAGACAGGAGCCTCGCATATTCTTCCAATGCAGATGCTAAAAATTTTTCTTTATATTCACACACACAGTCTTGTTGATAAATAAGACTAGGTCTCAAGCAAGCCGAATCCAAAATAATCTACACTATGCCGGAGTGAAGGCTGCGGAGTCATTGAGATACTGCATATGAAAGACCTTCCGAATTTCCTCACAGCACTCTATAGAAGAGATTTACTAGTAAGTCCTGTCTTTATGGTAAATGATGCATAAATGATGGCAAAGGTGTATAAGGAGAACATATGAAAACTCGCATATAGGGCATAAATTGGGTGAGTGCCAGCTTTTCTAAGGGTAAATGGTTCCGCTCACTTGTTTAGAGCACAATGGCCCGTGATGGATGCTAAACTGCAATGGTTTAGAATGCTGTTTGTTTCCATGGAAAGGAAGAGGCTGTTCTTTAACAAACAGAGCTTTTGGTTTTTGCTTGCAGAAGGGCATCCTTTTTCTATTTCCAGGGAAGGAACACTTAGTCGAAGCCCTCTCTAGGGCTCATGTGTTTGCCTATGAAGACTGAAATTCAGTTAAATTCAAAGGGAGCAGTGTCCTTTCCAATTCCCTTAGCCTTTGTCCTATTTTTGTATAAAGTTCAAAACGACAGTTCCACCGATTGTATAAATAGTCATGAAAATAATAATACTGTGATCAGAACGAGTATATCAACCAAGCGTCTACAGGACTCCTAGTTCTTTCTATACTATACTTTTACTCTATTTTCAGTGCGGCTTGAATAGAATATTCAGGAAAAAGTGTCACTTCTTCAGAGATAGAACGTCCCTTTTCGATGAAGCTGCTTATATATCTTCTGTTCACTAGACATGATCTCCTCCTCAGCTTGGCAAGGAACTGTGACACTGCAAGGCAGGGCAAAGAGGTGCTTGCAACCAGCTCAAAGTGCACAGAGCTGGCACATGCTGAAGTTATTTGACTGTTTGTCTTTCTTTTTTCCCCTTGCAGTGTCTTTTTCCTTTGGCCTGTCATTACTTCTATAATATACAATTTTGTATTCTGTTTGTAATTTTCTGCTACAGTGATTTCAAAGTTTCAGAATAATCAATTATGTAAGGAATGGTAAGGTGTATGTGTGCGTGTGTGTGTGTGTGTGTGTGTGTGTGTGTGTGTTTGTGTATTTCAGCTGGTTTACTTGAAAGTTACATTAAGTTTCACTTCACAAACTCAGTCTCACGAAATCCCTCAGTCTATAGTGAAACAAAAGCAAGATACTGTGGCCTGGCCTTGACAGAACTCTGCCTTCCTCATTTTGGTTCACCTCACTGGTTTGATCCAGGCCCAAGGCAATTTGCATTAAAAAAATTCAATAATTGTTCGAAATTGCTCTGCATATGGTACTGTGCGAAGGAAAAATCAACAAGTATTGCCTTCATGACTTGAGAGAGAAATTATTTTATTTTATTAAATGTTAGACAAAATCAAATATAGTTTTCCATACTAACTCTCAAAGCTGATATTAAGTACCTGAACAGATAAGACCAGGATAAGGTCAAGAAAGAGGATATTTAAACATCTGTAGGCTTTTTTCTCGCTTCTTTTTTCTTTTTAAACTTAAGCTTTTAAATCTTGAAAGTTCATGTCCAGTGCCTTGATCAGAGATGATAAATGAACTACTGAATTGGGAGAAGATGCTGCTATTATTTTAACCAGTAAACTAACTCAGGGTTAATCTGGGTGTGATTTAACCTATTAAAAGTGTTTTTAGTGAACATATGGTTTCTATTGTGAAATCAAGGCACAGTTTTAACTATGAATACAGATAATTACCCTTTGGACTTTAAACATTTATATGTGTCACGTTGTGTCAGAGCATTTTTCATGGTCAATAGGTTGAAAGGTTATAAAGTTGAAAATCAAAATCAGTACTTTTGAGTAAAACTACATAGCCAGCACAAATAAAGCAATTCACTACTGCTCTCTCTTGGAAAGAGTTAGCAACAACACTCTGAAAGCTGTCACTACACCAATAACAGTATAGACAGTAACTGAAAACGATTTCAAAGACCTAACCTTTAAGTTTAGAAATTCAGTTTATAAATATATATTTATGAATGTCTCAATGATTATTTCATCAACTGAATTATAGATGCTGAATTTTTTGTGTGTAATATAAAGGAGAGAATATTTAAAAATTTGTTTAAAACTTCACATAAATTGTATCTATTACAATTCTGATTTGAATATTTAATATGAATGCAATTTTTGAACAAACACTGAACATTATCAGCAGGATTACAAATTTTGTAAATTGCTCAGCATGACCTCAATTCTTTAAGCCTATGCAAAACAACTCCTTGAAACAGAATAGGACAATATTACAAATAGTTACCAACCATCAGAATGAATGCCTTGCAGTCTCAAAAGAACATGACTCGCATTTCAATATAGTAACTGCAAATTTTTAAACTCATAGGAAAGTGTGGGAGCATGGGTGTGGAGAGAAAGAAACATAGAAACTTTTTTAAAAATTTCTATTTTTTCATCAAGCCTACTAAAGTAACTAAACATTAAAGTATTGCTTTATCAACTCTAATTAATTGTCAGAATGTAGCTATAAACATAAAACTTTATCTCAAAACAGTATTTGCATTTGTATTTCACACTTCAGAGTTACAGCACCCATTTTGCACGGGGAGTGATGATACTTCTGTCTTACGGTACAAGAAAAAGCTAAAGCGATTATTCTTTCTATTCTTTTACCTCTCAAACGACACATTTCTTGGGACAAAGATAGTGTGCTGTGTGTCTTTGGTTTTATTAGAAAGGGAGGGCACATACATTGTTTATGACATGAGCTTTGTTGCTCAAATAGTTTGGAATCACTGATGTCTGATACCTTTGTCTTTTTAAAGATCTTGTAGCCAGTGTTTTACAGAATGGTGTTTCAGTGCTGCAAGATGCCTGAAGAAAAATCCACCTCATGCTGAAGGACTTTGAAAAACAATATTATGACAACAATATATACAAAATTTTCATTATACTAGACTGACAACAATTCAGGAACAAGTGCACAGTCTCTCTTTTAGTAAACATATTGTCCTTCACCTTCCATAAATGAACACAATGTAAGTCTCTAAGTGTTGATTCTTTCATATGCATACGTTATTTCCCATCTTTAAAGCTAAATTTTGGGTTTTCTAAATTTGTCACTATTGTCAGTGTCTTCTCCAGAGCTATCACCATACTTCCTTCAAGAAAACTATGACCCTGGTCAGATAAACTCTATATAAAAGGTAAATGCAATGACTAAAATTGAAGAGACTGTGATAGTCTCTGAATAATTATCAAAATATTCTTTAAATACATTCACAGTGAGAGAAAACATGCAAGAAGTATGCCTCTGTTTGTAATTAAGCTCACCATTAAATTGGCGCTATGTGACACAGTGACAGACGGGAGTGGGGTCAAGGGATGGAAACAGGTTCTGAACATCAGTAGTGGATAAGCGGATAAAATGGCAGTGTATGAGAATTTCAATGAATTTCAAAAGGTCATTCGTTAGCCAAAAATTGGTTTTTGCCCCCCACCCCTTAAAACTGTTTATTACTCATACCTCAAGGGCAAATACAGAGGGAGGAAACATGTCTTGACACACTGACTTTTTAAAAAGAGCTCCATAATTAACAGTTTGCAAGATACTGAATGTACCACACACTAAGAAGAAAAAAGCATATGCCATACATACTTGAACTATTTTATGCAAAATTGTGTGATTTTGAAAATAATATAATTTAGTTAGAAAAAGAGAAATGTTAAATGCTTTGTATAAGCCATGGAATATCAGAATATCTGTAACTATTCTACCCAATTATTTATATAGTAGTTCTTTTCATATAGTCAGAATTTGCATTTTATTATGTATATAAATCTGATTTTTTCAATAATCTTATAATATCTACTACGTGCCCTATAACTATTAATCTTTTACAAATGAAACTATTTAAACGGACTGCATCTAAAATTTATATTGTCATCTATAATACGTGCAAAGTATTTTTGTGTTAAAGTAACAAGTAATTCTCACATTCTTATCGTTAAATTTTCTTTGTATTTTTCCAGAAATAATGTTTATATTCAATTTCCAAAATACCATTCTTCCTGTTTTCTTTAGTCATGAAATATTTAATGTATTTTCACCCTAACACCTCTAAATTTCCATTCTTGAAAGAGCAAGAGGATGAAGAAAACATAAAGGGTTCATCTCAGGCAGAAGAAAAATTTCCTACCAACATTATTGGCCATATAATTTGTCTATTACCACAGGAAAAGTTCACTTATGTATTTTTCTTTCAATTATTATTATTAATTACATAATAAAATAATTCAATCAATATGTGTGCACAATGTTCTTAGAATAGTGCCTGAAAGACAGTGTATGGTCAATACATCTTAACTACCATCATTTATCCATTAATTCATATATTCCGCAAATATTAATAGATTGCCTACTGTGGCATTGAGTGGCCAACATAGATTTTGCAACCTAGAAAACATTGCAAACTTTATTGCACCAGATTTCTTTTTCAAGACAGGTTGTTATATTTATGGGATAGCTCAGGCGTAGTGTTGCAAAGTAATAGAAGAATATATGCAAAGATCTCTCCAAGATCTATTAGCAAGAGTCTTCACAAGTTCTAATGAACTATTTTCAAAAGTCAAGTCATTTACTTTGCATTCCATCCAAAGCCTAACATGCACTTATCACAACCTGGAACTCAACATTGTGCTGTTTAAATAAACCAGGGCTGAAAGTTGGAATTCAAAGGGAAAAACATTCCAGAAGTTGGTCTCGGCAGTAGTTGAAATACTTTACTCTGTACCTACTTCAGAGAAATGGTAAATTGGTTAATGAGGTCATTTCCATAAAGTTTATATGCTTCTTAGAAATGGAATGATGGACAAATACCAGATATTATAAGAAATGTTCTAGGACTTTAAGATCTGTTTATAAGGTTGACCCCATTATCTTAGCTGAGAGACCTAGTTACCTGATATTCCCAGTGCTTACTCTCTTTGGAGAGGAAAGTGATGGAGCTGACCTTTAAAATAGTTCTTATTACTATTTTAATGAATATTGAAACATTTATTAATAATTCATAAGAAACATTAACTAAACTTAAGGAAATTCCTGAAAAAGACTTACACCTGTGAAAACACATAAAGCACCCATGACTGTGATTCACACTCCGCATTTTATTTTGCCAGTTTAATAACATTTGCTGCACTGTATGACATCATAATCTGCCTGTGGCTTGTCACATGAAGCCAAACATAAGAACAAAGAAATGGGACCATGTTAAGGGCATTTTAAAGAAATCATGGGTAATACTGGCAAACTTCTAAATAAAGGCATTTTCTGGATTTCCTCAAAGTTTTCAATATTATCACAGTAATAATAGATCATTTCTAGAGAAAAAGAAATGAACAGTATTAATGTTACATTAGCACTAAAGTATTATTGTTCTTTCTTTCTTTTAAAGTAAAATTGAGGTGAATGTGATTAGAGTCGTTACTCCAGAAAGCATGACTAATTTCAAAATTGGGACACTGGAAGCGTTTTCCCTGTATCACTGTCATTATACCTATGAGAAAGCATTCATTTCTTCCAACTCATCTCTTCTTCTTCAACTGTATTTGGAATTGATGGGAAGTGACTCACATTAATAAGTAAGTTATGCCATCAACCTATCAAACCTCCAAAATGAATTTCAATTCCTCTGCAGCACATTTCTGTAACATCTTTAACAGCAGATGTGTCTGCTCCTCAACTGGAGGAAGACTTGATGCTTATCTTAGAGCCTCCCACCCACTTCAGGCACTAAACATGGAAAGATCTAGAAATATTGAAATTATTTTGTTCATTGAATCTCTGATTTTACTCATGAACCTAACAGTCCACAAGTTAGGAGGTTTAGAAAATGCCAAAATGATTCCACATCGGTATATAATTTGCCAAATATTTGAAAATCCTTTGATATTTTGCTGAATGGAAAAGCACTATCAATATCTTGCTCAGGTCTGAATCCCAATACTAGATTTATCAACTGTGTATCTTTAAGCAAATGACTTTACCTCTCTGATGTTTAGTTTTCTCATTTGTAAAATAGTGATAACAAGATCTTCCCGTGGGCATGATGTGATGGCTATTGCATGTAACCCTCCTATAATGTCTGCTCAAAAGATTGCATTATCCCAACTTTACAGGAATTGTGGTGTCACTATTTAGTAGAGCACATGATACATTATGTCTAGTGTTCAATCAAATGCTAGTGGTTTTTTTTTTTCCAGTTTTTACATTTAAAAAACACTTGCACATGCTATTTGCTTAAACCACACAAAATAAAGTCATAAGTTACTTAATGGCGGGGATGTGTTCGGAGAAATGAGTCATCAGCTGATTTCATTGTAGTGCTAACATCATAGAGCGCACTGACAAAAACTCAGATGGTATAGCCCTCTATACCCCTAGACCACATGGAATACCCCATTGCTTGTAGGCTACAAACCTGTACAGCATGTTACGGCATTAAATACTGTCAGCAATTGTAACACAGTGTTACGTATTTGTTTATCAAACATATCTAAACATAGAAAGGTACAGTAAAAACACAGTATTATAATGTTATGGAACCACCATCATATATGCAGTCCATCATTGACCAGAACGTCATTTTGTGGCACAGCACTATAAAACATTCTGCTCAAGATAGCCTGAAATTAGTATACAACATTAAATTCAGACTCTAAGGTGTATTTCAAATATCTCAAAAGCCATCCCCTGCGTCAATCCCTGCTTTTACTTATTTGGATTTCTTGCCCAGTTACCTTGGTCAAAATTGAAAAAGTAGCCATTCAAGACTCTGTTAAATTAAAATTGGAATGCAATGATGTAAAGTGGTCTGCAAATTACATGAAATACATTGTCATTTTTCATTTCAAAAAATTGTTCACTCTAAAAAAAAATTTTACTCTATAATGTATTATGATCCTTCTCACTCTTCCCAAAGTAAGTGGAAAGAACAGAGTTTCTACCATATATGGATGCTAAATTATGCATGCAAAATGTGTTTTTCTTCTCTTTTTTTTTTTTGCTATTATAAAATAGAAGAGTACAAAAATGCATAGCTAGTAGCTAAATGCCCAATTTGTTTTTATTATTACAAGAAATGGAAACTAATTTTGCAGGTGGGATCATTGCACCTGTTTTTCAAATGACAGTCTTTAATGAACTGTCTTTTTCAGAAATATGTACAGTCGTAAATATGTAGGCCTTGTATCAATTTCAAGACAACTAGCCATATTCAATTCAAATATTATAGTACAAGGATCAGATCTCTCTCATATGTCTTAAATATTTGCAAGTGGTCTGTCAGGATTTAACTGCAGCATGCAAATATAGCCAGTTTAGAAAAAAATGTTTACAAATGTGTCTTTTTTTTGTTCCCTTCTTCTTGCTAAAAATTCTACAAAAAACAGGTGAATAAGATAAATTAACATATATCGCAGTTTCTACCCTTCAGCTACGTAGAATCCTTGAGGCATAGAATTAAATTCTGCTTTACTTACTCTCCCACTGCTCTGTTTTTTACAGGTGAGGAGACAGATCTAGAGAGATTAAGTGATTTTCCCTACATCACACAAATAATTAGTGACTCGGGTGCACCCAGCTCTCTGGACATCCAGCTCAGTGTTTTATTTGTTTGGGTTTTGTTTTTGTTTTGTTTATAGTTAAAACATTCACCTGGCAAGAAATTTGACTGTAAAATTGTTTTTCTTTAATAAAATAGGCTTTCCTAATTGATAGTGAATTTTTATATTCTAAGAAATTTAATTCTTGAGATGTGCTCCTACATGCTGTGAAAAAAATGTATTTTTAGAAATGTGTGTCACTTAATTCCTGTTAATTTTCTATAACAGATGGTACAGGTATTTGATTTATGCACTCACCTTCGTGTGGCCTGCTATTAGCTTTTTTTTTTTTCAATATAAGGACTTTTTTTGGTTCATCACTGAAACCTTATCTTTTCAATTACATGAAATATTTTTTCTAGAGTGAAAAAATGTAAGAGAAATTTTCATATTATTGAGCACAATTTGGTGATTAATTGCATTGTTCTCATTACGTTCTCTGCCTGATGTTCAGGGCTCATTACAGCAGTGTGAATTCAATGGAACAGGAATCTTAACCAGGTGTGGATTATTAAAGTAGCAGTGCCCAATTTGAAATTGTTAAAGGAGGTGTATCAAAGTTGATGTGCTTAACTATGTTCTTCTTCTGGAAAGAAAAGTCATGCTTGTTCAAGAAAATCACTCACATCCATCATATGACAAAGGGATCCAAAATTCTTCCCTTGGGTAAAGAAGGAGGGAATTATATACGTGCTATACTCTAGCAGCTTCAACACTGACACAAGAATATAGTTTATTGAAAAACATGACTTTTTGTATTTACAAAACCATTTATTTCTCATCTATTACAAAGGAGGTTTTTTTTTTTTTGAGACAGAGTCTCACTCTGTTGCCTGGGCTAGAGTGCTGTGGCGTCAGCCTAATCACAGCAACCTCAAACTCCTGGGCTCAAGCAATCCTCCTGCCTCAGCCTCCCGAGTAGCTGGGACTACAGGCATGTGCCACCATGCCTGACTAAATTTTTCTATATATTTTTAGTTGTCCAAGTAATTTCTTTCTATTTTTGGTAGAGACAGGGTCTCGCTCTTGCTCAGGCTGGTCTCGAACTCCTGAGCTCAAATGATTCACTCGCCTCGGCCTCCGAGAGTGCTAGGATTACAGGCGTGAGCCACCGCCCCCGGCCTGGAGTTGTTTTTCTTAGAAGAAAATATAAAGTGTAGGCTGAAAGAGCTCATGAGGGGACTAGTCTCTAACTATGATAAATTTAATCCAAGCTCTAAAGATTTTATTCCTAAAATTTTATTAGAGCTAGACTAGCTTAAAGATGAGCTAACTTCTTCAGAAAGATGAAAGTATCCTCAGAAATCAATTGTGAGTGAAGTTTCATTTAGTTCTTCAAATATTTAGATGTTTCTACCATGACAAAGTCAGGGGTAGGCTTAAGTGACAGACTTGGGGATGGTCAGAATGCAAATACCTGCCATTTCAGTTACAGCAATCATCATAACCACCTTGTGGTAATTCCTGGATCTTTTTTTTTTTTTTTTTTTTTTGAGACAGAGTCTCACTCTGTTGCCTGGGCTGTAGAGTGCCATGGCATTAGCCTAGCTCACAGCAACCTCAAGCTCCCGGGCTCAAGCAATCCTTCTGCCTCAGCCTCCCGAGTAGCTGGGACTACAGGCATGCGCCACCATGCCCGGCTAATTTTTTACATATATTTTTAGTTGGCCAATTAATTTCTTTCTATTTTAAGTAGAGACGGAGTCTCGCTCTTGCTCAGGCTGGTCTCGAACTCCTGACCTTGAGCGATCCACCCGCCTCGGCCTCCCAGAGTGCTAGGATTACAGGCGTGAGCCACCCGGCCTGTAGTTTAAAGTTTTATTGAGAACATGGACTGGAGAGTAGGGCAGCAATTTATGGGGAACTAAGACGGCACCTTGGATAACTTCTCAGGCAGGCAGACAGGACGAAGGCGTGGCCCTCATTCAGCACTGATGCCCACCACGTGCCAGCCATCATCAGTACAGAAATAGGCTCAACCCTGGCATCTGAGGACCTCACAGGAAGATGTGCTGAACAACACCATGAGCACAAATAGAGTAACTGACATAGGAACAGGTGCTGTTAAAAACAGCACAAAATTCTGGAGGAAAAGAAAGGCTCTGGGAATGTAACAGTTTTATTTTTAAAAGGTAATATATTACCTCTTTTTCAATTCAGAAATTTAAAGAAGAAAAAGTGGTTCATAATCTCCCTGTCTAGATAACCTCTGTTGATGATTTTTAAAAACAGTAAAACAAACAAGGTTAGAAAACTCAGTAGTTACAGAAAGGTACAAAATGAAAAGTAACAGCTTTTCCACCTTGTTTTGCAAAAGGTAACCATTTTTAAGTTTCTCACATGAGGAGAGTTTTAAACAAGTAGAAAGTAGGCAAATGAAAGGGGAAGAGGAGGCCAACTCCGGACGTGCACACTTGAAAAACTATGGTGTTAAGGCACATGTTGTATGATTCCATTCTGTGAAATGACCACAACAGGCAAACGTATAGAATGTAGGTTAGTGGCGGCTTAGGCTGAGAGGCCACAAGGGTTGGCCAGGAAGGGGGGAGTGACAGCTTGTGGGCACAGGGCTGGGGGGACAAAAATGGTCTAAAGTTAAATTGTGATGATGGTTGCTCAACCCCGTGAATAGATTTAGAAACACTGAATTGTATAGTTTACATGGGCCAATTGTACGGTATGTGAACTATATCTCAATAAAGGTGTTTAACAAAAAGAAACACAAAAAGTTTAGAGAGTTTGGAGGAAGCCTGGAAGCCTAATCATGCAAAGCTTTGGACATACCTGGAGAATTAAGATTTCTTTTCAGTCTTAAAGCAGCGAGGAATTCCTGAGAGAATGACAAGTGGTTCTGAAGAAGGGGAAAAGATCTGAAGGACAGACAGGAAGCAGGAGACACCAGATTGGAGTCCGGCAGTGACGTGGGCAGGATGGGCAGATCGGAGAGCGGCGGGAATTAGTGCCCAGTTAAGGTACAGGCTGGAGGCGGTGGGAGAACCCTAGGTTTCTGTTTGATGAAATAAAGTGGTCAAAGTGCCAGTGCAGGGATTGTGGAGAGAAGATCTAGGGGGCTGTCTGACTCGTGTCTTTAAACAAATGCATAGAACAGCCCATATTCTATCCAATAAACCACTGCTTACAAATATATCTGCAGCTTTTTCAAGAGGTTTAGGCATCAAAGTTTTGCGACTGTTGAGGATATAAACGTAGCAAACATCCTGAGAGTGAGACAGTGGAAGGGGAACCAGGGAAGGCAACAGACATCCAGGATGTACAGTTTCAAGGCATAAATTTCCACATGTCAGATGTACAGCATTTATTCACTGGAGTTAACAATTTGGAAAGGAATCAGTAAATCTGGCATAGAACAGATTCACTCGGTAGACTGGTGTGAAAGGAGGTGTCATACAGCCATGGTCTGAGGCCTGCAAAAAGGGGAGACAGCAAGCGATTCTCATTTAAAGAGAAGACAGGATAGTAGCGTTAGGAGGGTCACAGTAATTTTTTCTTTAATTAGAGATGAGCACGGTTGAAGGGAGAACTCCAGATACGGTAGCGGCGATAACTGAACAGACTCTCCTAGGAAGCAGGAAGAGCTGGAACCCAGAGCCTTCCACTGAAGAGACACCTCTAGCCCTGACGCCGGAGGGAAGGAGAAAGGATGAAGGTAGAAAGGTGGAGAATGGAAAAAGGAACCAACTACAGCCCAGAAAACATCAAGGGCAGGCTTGAAAGCCCAGCAGACATCAGAGGCATGGAGCAGCGGGCTGGTCAGACGGATCCAGGGCTGCTGGCCAGCCTGGCTTGTCAGAGGACTTAATAGTCCCTTGTGTGTAAACCATAGGCTGAATCATAGGAAACTGCTGATATATGAACATCTTTTACTTATAAAAATAACAATTTCACATGGTACAACCTATTTGTTGCCTTGACTAACTTTACAGCTAAAATTATATAGAAGGGACCATAATGATCATAGGGCATGAACAACCTAAGTAAAACTTTCAACAGGACAGGAAAAAGGAGACATCCCCATAAGAAAGAGTAACTACAATCATTTGTGAATATGGCAGTGAAGTTCCTTTAATCAAAGACAACCATGACAAATTCATTAACTATCAAAAGCTACATTTTACTAAAAACAATCTGTCTTTAAAAATATTGAATCATACAATATGTACAGTACATGCTGCTTTCCTTTTGGGATTTCACTATTATTTGAGTCCTAAAAAAAGGGAGAAAAGACAGCTGGTTAACAGTTTACAAATGATAAGTCAAAAGTTTATATAATATACATAAATGAAATCTAACATCTAGCCCCCTCCTCAGGAAGTAGGGCCCAGATTAATCCACATTACATATCTTATGTCTATACTCCTCTTTCCCTCAAAATATTTTTACAGAAGTAAATTATCTTGGAACAAAAGAATTTCAAGTAATTGAAACACACATTAAGAGTTTACATTAAGTACTAAAAAGCTCATTTTAATTCTCAATTCTCAAAATCACAGGAAATTTGAGCTAGGAAGAAAATAACCTTAGCAATTATCTAGTTCAAAAATCTCCCCATTTCATATAGATTTATTAATAAGGAAAATGAAGCTGAATGAGATTAAAGGGCTTCCCCAAAGTGGGAAAGGGGCAGAGCCAACAGAATCGAGGCCTGTGCTGGTTCCCATCCACAGCTGTGGGCAGCGCAGAATGCCAGGTCATCACAAAGATTTCTTCCTAGAAATATCCCCCTTCATAGAAATGAAGAATTATTTCATAGCATAATTCAAATTTCAGAAATGCCCATTTACTGACATCATTCTAAGGCAGTTCTGTCCTCGTCCTCCTCTGTCCCTATAAAACAAGCAAATCTAACAGGACAGTGAACAACACTGATGGGAGGAGTCAGTATTTCACTTTATCTCATTTATCAGCTTTTTAGCAGGGGGGGAAAAAGCCAAACCAAGAACAAATGTCTGCTCTGCCTCTTTCAGCTGCAAATCTTAAGAACACCAAAGTAATCGATCCAGAGAAGGGACCTTACAACCGCTACGCTCTTCTCACCAGTTACACACAGTTCTAAGAATGGGGCACTAGAGGGAGGCAAAAATCCAAGTATCACTGGAATGGGGGAAAGTAGGAATGTCTGGATGCTAGATCAACTTCAGTAAAACTGTGCAGCTGTCCTGTGGAAAACATTACCTTCAGCTGGCATCAAGCACTTAGCTGCTGCTGGCTTTGACCCGAATTAATCACAGGCTCTGAGATCTCAAAGGTCTTCACAATCTCCTGGCAGAGAACAAAGAATATCAGGGCACTGGGCTCGCAGCAAGTGAAGTCAGAGTCAAAACTGCAAGGGGCAGCACGCAGAGCTTTACCTCCCAGTCACGGTAACTCAAAGCTATAATTCCTTGATTCCTAACTTGGGTGTTTTGGTCAATTCCCTCATTTTCTTCATTAATATTAACAGGCTCTGTTTGAAAGACAAAGTTTTCAAAGGTTAGCAAATCAGAAGAGGTAATCCAAACAGAAACTGATGAATAACAGCAATATTGAGAAGATATTAAATACTTATAATACCACATATTTAATAGGATTTCCTGCATTATTGAGTTGCTGTTGTATTATTACAGTAGCAAGTAATCCCATTTGATTACGCTTAAAGAAAACAAGTAGTTGAGTGATACACTCCAAAGATTCGAAAACCTCTGCACATCTACAGAATCCACGGAGCCAAACCAATGTGAAATTGAGAACATCGAAAGTGGCAAGCAAGCGCAATGAAAGTACCTCATTCTCTACAGAAGACCTCAGAAGAACGTGAGTCATGCAGAGGGTGGAATTATTCAGGTAAGAATGAAAGTTTCAGAGAACCCCAGGGAGAAAAGGAGTTGGCATCCAGGGAAACGTGGTTAGAGAGATGGAAACCGCAAAAATGACGGCGACTACAAGCCTTCTCAGTTAAAATTTGAGAGAAATTATGTCATTCTTTGTTGATCTTTATAGCTGTAGATGTTTAATCAGTGATACAGATGAATCCCCCAAAGCTTTCAACTCTGACCACGTTTTCAGTATTTTCAGTTAGGTGAGCAAGGCAACAACATTGTAAAAATTTGTTACCTACGATGAAAACTCATTTACATTTAGGAAGATAAATTTCATAAACTCTAATTATATATTTTCTCTAAAACTAATTTTCCCATAGTATTATTTACCTATTATTGGCAGTCGGTCTTGGTCAAGTCTTATTCTTGCAAAACCATCCTAAAACAAAAACATGATTTTAGGAGAAGACTAGAATTTAGACTCAAACTTACATCAATTGGATGAAAAAAATTAGGAAATTCTGTATCTCATATAATCAAAATGTGCCAGAATGAGATGATAATAGACAAGATTTCTATGACGTCTTTTTTATTTTTTTTAATTTTTAATTATTACAGGTACATGATTACTTGTATATATTTATCATCTTTCTTTACAGAGGATACTGCTCAGGTTTCTAATAAGCTTTTACCCAGACACAGCCTTCATCCTGAGAATCTCTTAAGTGAAACTCTATCTTGTCTCTTTAACTGACTTATACATATTTTGGAATACTTCACATTTTGCGGCCATTGGCAAAATATGCCTTTGTTATCATTTCTGAGAAAATTACTTTGCCCAATAGAAAATTACTTTGCTTTTATCTAAGGTTAAAATCAAATTCATCTTACATGTGCAGTAATACAACCTGATATCAGACTAAAGGCAGTCTAAAGCAAATGTCTATAATACAATTCTGAGTAGGGTTCTTTTTAAAACCTATTTCAAGATAATTTCAAGCTTAAAAAAGCTACAAAACTCCTGTAGAGACCTCCCATATATCCTCTACCTATATTTATTAATTGTTAAAGTTTTACCACATTTACTTTATCTCTGTCTTTCTAAATACTATATTGTTATTATTATTTACGAATGTGAGAATGACAGGTGGCCTGCCCCTTTTCCCTAATCCTTTACTGTGTACTTCTTGAGAACAAGGATACTTTCTTATAAACATGACAAGTACCAAATTTAGGAAATTTAACATATATACCCATACTGTTACCTAATCTATAGTTCCATATTCAAATTTTGCCAATTCTTTCTCTAAATAATTTTTTAAACATCAAGGACTCAAATTTTCAGCTAGTTTCTGCTACTTAATATGCAATTAATGCTTTGTTACAGTGGGTCTAAAATACATGCTAGTTGGTACAGACACCTTTGCCAGCTCCCATCTGTAGCTCTTGTTATGTATCCTTTTAAAAGCACATAAAAGCAACCAGAGAAAAAATCTCCAATCTTACCCGTATAATGAAGGAAACATGAAAGATGTTTTCCACTGTACGGGGAAAAGAATGTGGATCAACCACAAAGTCAAAGAAGGACATCGGAGTATCAGCTATAGACAAAAGAGAAAAAAATTCTTCAAATCAGGAAAAATGACTTTTGCTTATCAATAAGACCAATACTCTCCAGCCCTAGCCAGAGATGAAGAAAGGAATGAGCTCGCATCCTGACGTGGCAGTGTAAATCAGTCCAGCCCTTCTGGAGGCCAGTTTGGCATATCCATTGAAAATACGCCATCTCTAAAAAGCTGTCCTACAGAAAAGCCAGCACAAGTATACAAAGTTACATGCTAGGATTTTTAAAGGCGACTGAATGTGCTGAAAAAAAAATTTTTCACTTCAATTTATACAAGAGTAAAAATGCTATAAAGAACTCATTCATCCATTAATAGGAGATCTGTTAAATATGTTTATGGTACAGCCATACAGTGGGAACCAGTGAAAGGAATAAAGGAAATACACACATAAGGATACGGAAAAATGTCCACATAGAGAAATCACATTGCAGAAGAATGTGTGTATTAGGATTAGCTTTGAAAAAAAGCAAAAACCCCCAAAAAACAACCATTTAGGTACATGTTTACATGACGGACATAAACAAAAATTAATCTGAAAATATACACATCACATTTTACAAGTGAGAGCAGGTGGAATAGGTACTTGACTTTCGACTTTTCTCATTTGCATGGCATGTTCTATTTTGTAGCAGAAAAAAATCCCGCATCGTTTTTTTTTTTGTTTGTTTTTTTGAGACAGAGTCTCATTCTGTTGCCTAGGCTAGAGTACCGTGGCGTCAGCCTAGCTCACAGCGACCTCCAGCTCCTGGGCTCAAGGGATCCTCCTGCCTCAGCCTCCTGGATAGCTGGAAGGAACTACAGGCACGCACCATTGTGCCCGGCTAATTTTTTCTATATATTTTTGGTTGGCCAATTAATTTCTTTCTATTTTTAGTAGAGATGGGGTCTTGCTCTTGCTCAGGCTGGTTTTGAACTCCTGACCTTGAGTGATCCTCCCACCTCGGCCTCCCAGAGTGCTAGGATTACAGGCGTGAGCCACCGCGCCCTGTCCAAATCCCCCATCTTTTAAAGATAAAAGTGAAAAGTTACTTCACCAGTATTCTCACTTCTCACCTGAGATTTCTAAAGGGGAAAGCCCTCATTAAATACACATGCCAAAAAGGAATCAAAATGATTAAAAAATTACGTGCAGCTGAAAAGGCCATTTAACTAAAAATAACCTCGTTGAAACTGATAAATACAAGTGGTTCCACTTGGAATTTGGTGCCATACTTACGATCTTGACGAAAATATGTTTGCAGCAGTCCCAAGATTCTTTCTACTTCTTTCTCTGTGGCTTCTTGATGAGACTCTTCCATTCTTTTTAACTGAAAAAATAATTGTCAAGCTGACTGACTCACTCACTTGCCTGTTAACCGCCTTTTCTTCTCTCTTGCACATCCCAAATCCCCTAAATGTCTGTTGTTGGGGATTGCCAGCAGTTTTTATCCCCATCTTATAATTTACAGTTAAAAGAGGATTTTCTGGTTTCAGTAGTATTTTTATATTAATTTCTTAACAGAAGAATAACATTACCACATCAACCATTTTCAGGTTGAACATAAAATAGCAAAATACAAAGAGGGCAGTTCAGAACAGTCTTTCTCAACTGGGAGCGAGTTTGCCCCCCAGGAACTGCCAGTATCTGGAGACATTTTTGGTTGTCACAACTGGGTAGCTGGTTGTCACTCCTGGCATCTAGTGGGTAGAGGTCTGGGCTGTGCTACAGGTCCTGCTGTGCACAGGACAGTCCCCACAATGAAGAGTTACCCAGCCCTAAACGTTAATAGTGCTGAGGTTGAGAAATCCGGTTTAGGAGAACTGATCAAAACTACAAAAAAGACAAGTGGGCAATCCAATACATTGTTTAAAGGCTTAAATAAAATGATTAAGTGAGAGAACCTGGTTCCAGACCCTAAAGTTTAGAAAAGATGGCCAAATTAGATATACATTACATTAATGGCCACTTTAAGTTTAGGTATTTTTAAAATCATCATTTAAAAAACACAAACCTGGACAGGCATGTTCTTCTCCTCTTCTCTCGTTTTAACTTTTCTTGGACGATCAACTCGTGGCTTTGGTGCAGGACACTCTCCTTGTATTGAACCCAACCTAATGAAAAATATGCTTTCATGTCTTTTTCTGTTTGTTTTTAAAACAACCTAATTTTGCTAACTAAAAGCAGTTTGCATGGCATAGTCAGATTCAGACGAGGCATCAGTGCTAGATGAGCTGACAGCAGACCGAGACTCTCGGTGAGGTTTGTGACACCCTTTCTGCTCTCTATTTCTAAAAGAACTTCTAGGAGCTTTCCTCAACCTCAGCTACCTCCTCAAACACCTTCATATTGCTCTGTACGGTAAACCAGCGAATGTACCTGTGATGCCTTCCCAGCTAGCCTATTGCAAAGCCAACTCCTGAGATGAAGAGGATGAACACGTGGGAAAGGGGAACGGAACAACTCCAATGTGATCAAAAGAATTCGATCTGGGGGTGCCAAGGCAGAGTTTCACAGCCTGGGACTACAGAACACACCTGTCTTAGGACAGCAGGTCAAGCCAGGGCCATGAGATTCCTTTTCCTTTTAGACTCTTTCCTGCTCCCCCATCAAAAGCCCTAATGCAGACTTGGGCTGCAGTAATAGATGTATCATGTAGAGATCAAGGGCCCAAGAATATAGATGTATATGGTCCCTACACTTGAGGAAATAGAAGTATAAGGTATAGATGGACAGATGTATTATGCACATAGATCCATTTCAACATGACATGACAGATCCTGTAATGGTATAATAGAGTATTGCTCATGTGCTATGACAACACTTGGGCAGAGATATCTACCCAGGCATGGGCGTACTCTGGTTGGGAAATCTGATCCTATGCTGATAACACTTCTGTCTGGAGAAGTTACTCTGGCTTCCAAGCTGGGACCTATGGGGTAAATAAATCTCACTGGATGGAAAAGATGGAGGAAAGGACATGGGAGACTAAGGGAACAGCAAGTGCAGGGACAGAGTTGTGAGCACTTCACTGTGGCTGGAAATTGGGCTAGATGATGAGATAAAGTTGAAGGCTTTATCTTTAGATCTCAGAATTTGTAACAGAGCTTTAGCCCTCAACAGCAAAAACAAAGATTTGGACTTTATCCCGTAATAAAGAAGAGTAGTCTTTATCCTACAGTATATACAATGGCTCTGGGCACCTGAGATAACCTGAAGCCTTGTTAAAAACAGGTGCCAGGCCCCACACCACAGACCTACTACATCTGCATCTTCAAAGCCTTCTGAGACACTGCCAATCTCAGATTTAGAAGTTGAATCAGGAAAAACAAATACCCAGGAGCTACACCACTTAAGAAAGAATGGACTGACACAACTCAGAGGGTTACCCTAGCAAAGTACCTACTGGGGAAACGACCAGTGTTCTCTAAGGCAGTCTTAAAGGAAGAACCAGTAAGGGCTGCTCTTGGTTTCCTCATAGGACAGAGTATAAAGAAAAACTTGTCTTAAAATTAAGAGTTGTATCTAAAAAAAATGAATCGGGCAGTTTATGTGACAGCGACTCAAGTAGTCTTCAAATATAGAACAGTGATCATGCAACAGGATATTATAATAAATGTCACTTGACATATTGGTGGAATCTTCAGATACTCTCAGTAGGAGACATCATCCTCCTACCTGATAAGGATTTCAAAGACAATAAAACAAAACCAGACATATGCTACAGACCCAAAGTCTCAGGAGATACAAGCAAACAAACCAAGAGAGAGCCTTGGTAAGAAGGTTCTGGCCTGTGGCCTTCCCTGCTAAAGCAGGATGAGGGATCCTTTAAGGTTCCATCCACAACAGGAGTTTGTGGACTTTTAAATCAAAGTTTAGAAAGTCTCCAGACAATGGCATCAGACTGTCACCTCTACAATACCAAACAATCTTTGTCCCTATAAGAAAAAACAATTTAAGGTTTACAAATGGCTGGTCTGTTGGATTTTTAAAATAATCTTACAGAAAGTGGAATGTATGAGTTTTATTAAAGGTGTTTTCTGCTGTTTTGCCTGATATTTTCCAGGAGTCATAGACTATGAATTCAAAATCAGAACTATCTTCATCACGGATGAGTTCTTCAGCTTCTAGTGGATTTACACCCATATGTGTCAGCTACAAAAATGAAGGAAAACAAAAAACCCCAGTTAAGCCACAAGCAATCATTCACCACATCCAATAACCTGCATCACTAAACCTTTAAGAGGCCAGAGGCAAAACCTGTTTTCAGTGTCTTAACATGTTGGTTTAATTTCTTATAGTAAAGATAGCTTTATAGATAAATTCCTATTTTCAAAGGTACCTTCCTTTTGGCAGAAAATATTCCTCAATGTAGTTAGAGAAAGTGAAATGATTTAAACCTGTGGTTCTCAACCAGGGTGAATTTGCCCCCAGGGGTCTTTTGGTAATACCTGGAGACATGTTTGGTTGTCACAACTGGTGTGCTACTGGTTATCTACTGGGTAGAGGCCAGGGAGGCTGCTCCACATCCTACAATGCATAGTACAGGCCTCCAAAACAAAGACATACCCCTCCAAAATGTCGACAGTGTCACTGGCAGGCTGAGGGTTTAGGTAAGCCAGTACAACTAAGCTCCCTGGGAATTTCTGTATCACAAGTAGTTCATTTAGTAGTAAAGCTGTACTCGTATGAAAATATAAAACTACATCCCAAATCAAACATCCATGACAGCACAGGGAAGTTCACCTGGCTTCCAGATTTTAATTTTTAGCCAACCTCCTAGAAATCTATAGTCAGCTCATATCTCAGTATATCCAGACAGCAGCGGCCCGGCATCAGTTAGAGAATCGCTCATCTTAAAATTGCCTTCCCGGGGAAAAGCTGGCGGAAGCTGAATAATTCTCTTATCTCAAACTATATTAGAGAAAACGTATTACATTGAATTTACTTTTATAAAAATACACCGTTATTACATTATACTATAAAATGCCTAGAAGTTATCAAATTACAACGGTAATATCACACATAAACAATAATCACAAAGCCATCAGGGAGAGTAACCCTATTAAAAGCAACCGAACTTTGAAGAAAAGCAAAGCCATAAGAGCCTGGTCAGAGTGGCCTGGTCAGCTCTCTGCACTCTCTCGCCACCCGGTGCTGCCAGCACACCTTTGCAGGAGGACGTTTCACTTTGGGTCTGTTCAAATCTACTAATCTTTTCCTTATAGTGTCTACATTTGATATTATCCATGGGAAGGTCTTCCCCACCCAGAGACTAGACAACTGTTAAAGTTTTATATTTAATGCTTTAAGACTTCTAGAATTTATTTTGATATGGTAAGGTACAGAGTTTAACTTGATAAAAGTAATTTAAAAAAAATATATGGTCACTTTATTGAGCTGTGCATTTAGTGTACATTTTCCCAAATGCATTACACTTCACAATAAAAGTTTTTTAAGAAAAGAAAATTTTTAAGGTTTTAAAAACAACAAATTGCAAATAATCATCTGCCTCATGCCTTTACAAAATAATTACTTTATCTGATCAGATTTCACGGTATGAAATCATTTTTATAACCATTTAACATAAACATCCAGTCAGAAACGCAGTGTTCATAGCAAGGTGCATCTGTCTGTGCTAGGACAGAGGACGGCTCAGAGTAGAATCAAAAAGACAACACAGTAAGATAAAAGGTCAGTCTCAGTGTGCTTTTTTTTTGGTCCATCCGTCAAGGAAAAGTTTCAGGTGACAACTATTCAAATTTGTCGAGTGGCAAAGAAAGGTAAATAAAACAAAATAAAACTAAAAAAAAGCAAAACTCCAATCAGATTCATATGATTCTGAAATGTTCTCAAAGACAGACCCAAAACACGTCCCCTCACCAGGCCTGACTCATCTCCAGCTGAGCTCTGCCACCTCAGTCAGGGTGGGCTTTTCTCAGGCCCAGGACAAAGGTCCCAGGCCCCTGAGAATGATCTAGAACACTTAAGAACTGACTGAGGAAAAATGGGCATTGGTAAATAACCACAGCACCCAGAGCATAAAAACAGATTTCTGAGAGATGTTCAACCCACTCGAAGCTCCCACCCTAAGTCCGCCACACAGCCCTGCTTTCCTCTGTGTAATGTGGCAAGAGCTCTCTGGCAGAATCTGAGACCAAAAAAAAAAAAAGGAAAAGGAAAATGAAGTGACATTTGCATATGGATATAAGCAAAGTAGATAATTATACAACGTATGACAGACAAAACATTTTTATTAAGATTCTGTAGCTTTGAACTTACTAGAGTTTCAACATATCGTAACATATCAAAGGAGTTCAGATCGGAGCGTAGCTGCTTTGCTTTCTCTTTGCCCAAATCCGAAGCCAAAACGAGGAAATGGGCGTCTAGGACTGCTTCTCTTGCTCGGGACACTATCCAAAAAGGAAGCAAAACATACACATTACAAAATACACATTATCCACAGATACTTCCCCTAAATTTCCACCTCCTTACTAGGATTTCCCATTAGGCTGAAAAAATCTTAATAGGCTGAAAACTGATCCGTCTCCTCCCAAAACTGGGTCCCCTACCCAACTCGCCAAAATCTCTAATCAAAGCCAACCAGTCTTCCAAAAAGCCAGTTTTCTCTCTGGTTCCGCACTCCTGTTACCTGATTACTCCTGACCCACAATCGCTCTAATGCCCAGTTTAACAAACTCTATCATGTCTAACGCTCGCTTTTCCCCCCCGACTCAAATTGCTGGTGTAAGTCAGATCACATGCCCGCTACGAGGAAGGCCCTGCACCCGGCCTGGTGCTTCAGGAACAGCGATAGGTAAGACATCAAGGAGGCTCAGCTGAAATATGTCTCTGTGCTGGGCAGGCACCAGAAAGCTCCCGCCTCCGCCCGGCTGCACAGCCGATGGGCGGCAGAGAGTGACCCCTGAGGATGGATGCTCAACAAAGGGTGGACAGAGGACCCACAAGTTAAGATAAGCTACGGAAGAGAAAAAGATATAAACAAAAGGAGAAGGGAAGGGGCAGGCAAAGCAGGACGCTCCTGGGAGAGACAGTCAGGAGTCTGAGGGATGAAGAAGGGGTGGACTGGAGGGAACAGCAGGGCTGAGGGGTCAGCTTAATCAGACCCTGAAGGTGACAGGAAGGGTGACAGAGTGGTTCGGGAACATCTGCAAAGGAGAATTCTAAAAGGAAGCCAAGAAGAGGCGAACACAGCAAAGTTCAAACACAGACATGCCTGTGCCCAGCTTGCTCCTCAGGGCCATTTCATTTGAATCACCAATTTCCTAAATAATCCTCACAGAAACAGCAAACGCTTGGCCAGAGAAGTGTTGACTCCAGTTTTTGTCTTAGCCATCAGTTTTGTTCTCAAGTTTTTAATCATTTCAGAGAGTCCCTGTGGAGGTGACAGTAAGAGAACAAAGCGGACGCAGGTGCTGGTCGCCAGGGGGACTCATCCCTGGGCTCTATTCTAGATCTCCTGGGGCCATCAGCCTGCGGCACGTATCTCAAGAAAAGTGCAAATATCATGTCATGGGTGGCTTTAAGGTCTCCAAAGAGTAAAAACTGAGACCCTCAGGGCCAGGCACAGTGGCTCACACCTGTAATCCTAGCACTCTGGGAGGCCGAGGCGGGTGGATCGCTCAAGGTCAGGAGTTCGAGACCAGCCTGAGCAAGAGCAAGACCCCCGTCTCTACTATAAATGGAACGAAATTAATTGGCCAACTAAAAATATATGTAAAAAAAAAATTAGCCAGGCATGGTGGTGCATGCCTGTAGTCCCAACTACTTGGGAGGCTGAGGCAGAAGGATTGCTTAAGCCCAGGAGTTTGAGGTTGCTGTGAGCTAGGCTGACGCCACGGCACTCACTCTAGCCCAGGAAACAGAGTGACACTCTGTCTCAAAAAAAAAAAAAAAAAACTGAGACCCGCAAATCCACAAATGACAAGCACCTAGAATTCTGTTTGCTGAGCAACTCCTAGGGCCCCACCGAGTGAATAATTTTGCTTTAAACAATGACAGTGCCTGAAAAATGACATGTGG
>CAUYRT010030602.1:0-10955 GCA_963574885.1 Lepilemur ruficaudatus
TCTCTACTAAAAATAGAAAGAAATTAATTGGCCAACTAGAAATACATAGAAAAAATTAGCCGAACATGGTGGTGCATGCCTGTAGTCCCAGCTACTCGGAAGGCTGAGGCAGGAAGATCACTTGAGCCCAGGAGTTTGAGGTTGCTGTGAGCTAGGCTTATGCCACGGCACTGTAGCCCGGGGAACAGAGTGAGATTCTGTCTCCAAAAAAAAACAAAAATTGCTTAGTCTGCACTATTGAACTTTATGGTATAAAATGGTTAAGATGATAAATTTTGTGCATTTTGCAACTTAAAAAAAATAGCTTACTTAGTCTGAGTGCTTACTGCATACAGGCACTATTCTGAATGTGCTACATGGATCAACCAACTTGATCTTCCCAATAGTCTCTCTGACAGAAGAGAAGGCTGAGGTTACAGAGATAATTAAGGATGAGCCTGGATTCAAATCCAGTTAATTGGGCCTCAGAATTTACGCTTTTAACTACTCACTATGCCAAGAGGCAGTAGAAATCCAAGTATACAGGAATTTGGTAGGTTTTAAAGGTAACTTTTAAGATAAGTGGGGGAAAGATGGATTGTTCAATAAACTGTAAAACGATGTCAGGCAGGTTACAACTGGGAAAAAAAAAAAAAGATCGGGGCCAGACCTCACAGGCCACTCCATGATAAATTCAAGACAGATCAAATATTTAAATTTGTAAAACTCTTTAAAGTACCATGAAAAAGGACAATATTTTAAAATAATATGAGCATGGGGAGGATCTTATTAAGTATGACACAAAACCTAGAATCTATAAAAGAGACTAATAAATTCAACTACAATAAAAAAAAAATCCGCATGGCAAAAACCGACACCACCAAAAAAAAGTCAAGAGACAAATTACAAACTGAAAAAATATACAACTCATATCACAGAGGACTAGATTCCTTAATATGTTAAGAGCTCCCACAAACGGTAAGATCAGTGACCCAATAAAAAAATGAGTAATGACCAAGAACAGATAAGTCATAGAAATAGATTATGTTACACATGGTAAAAGCCACACAATCTCACTCAGATAAGATAAATGCAAATTAATGCCACCAAATACCATTTTCAGTGTAGATACCAGGTTAATAATACACTATGGCAAGGGTGTGGGGACACAGGCATTCTCACATTGCTACTGGGAGCGTAAATTGGTACTTCTACTCTCTCTCAAAATGACAAATTACATGTCCCTCGACCTATCAATTCCCCTTTAAGGAATTTATTCTGCAGGTGCACTTGAGGAATATGCAAAGTTGTTACCCGCAGCACTGTCTGTAGCATGTTGCTGATTCTGTAGCAACATGGGAATCAACCAAATGTCCATCAAAAAAGGACCAGGGGCCAGGCGAGGTGGCTCACACCTGTAATCCTAGCACTCTGGGAGGCAGAGGTGGGAAGATTGCTTGAGGCCAGGAGTTCAAGACCAGCCTGAGCAAGAGCAAGACCACATTTCTACAAAAAATAGAAAAATTAGCTGGCATGGTGGTGTGTACCTGTGGTCCCAGCTACTTGGGAGGCTGACACAGGCAGATCATTTAAGCCCAGGAGCTTGAGGTTGCAGTGAGCTATGATGACGCCACTGCACTCTAGCCAGGGCTACAGAGCAAGACCCTGTCTCAAAACAAAAAAAAGGACCAGGTAAATAAACTCCGTATATCCATATAACAATGAAATACCAAAAAGAAAATAAAAGAAGTTCTTTGTTAAATAGAAATAAGTTAACTCTTTCTTAGTCCACTAGGTGCAATGGTCAAGAGTTCAAGCCCAGGATTCGGACACACTAGAGTCCCAAGCCTAGCTAGCTAAGTGAGTGTCACTAGCTGTGTGACCTCAGGCTAGTGTCTCAACCTCCTAGGCCTCACTTTTCCCATCCATAAAATGGAAATAATAATCATAGCTATTTCAAATGTTGTTGTAAGGATTGCCTTAGATAATTAACGTAAACACCTTAGCACTATTTTCAGAACATAACTGATCTCTCAAAAAAGTGAGCAATTGTAGTTACTATTTCTACTGCATTAGTGCCTCTTTCCCTGTCTCTGCAAAGACGTCTTCATATAATAGCCTCCCCCTTCTCCCATCAAAATAGGCTCTTAGGATAAATAACATTTATCAAGCATCCACTTTTGTTTGTTACAGCCTCAAAAAGTATTTTACATTTGAAGGCTTGAAGTGACTTGCCCAGAGGTCTCCTAGCTGGTTAAGTGGAACAGGAGACAGGCCTCGATTGCCTAACCCCAAAGCTGTTTTCTCTTTGCTACACCAGCTGGCTCTCTCAGAGACAGAGAAAACACATTTACAGTGATGCATGGTTACAAACATTCCCCTCATGGAAAATGACATTAATGGCTATTGGGGTAGCAGAAGGAGAGGGCCACAGTGCAATAGCTTAAACACACAATGGCCTTTGGTATTCTCTCTCTTTTTTTTTTTTTTTTTTTTTTTTTTGGAGACAGTCTCGCTCTGTTACCCAGACTAGCATGCCGTGGCGTCAGCATGCTAGCATGCCATGGCTCACAGCAACCTCGAACTCCTGGGCTCAAGCAATCCTCCTGCCTCAGCCTCCCGGGTAGCTGGGACTATAGGCACCTGCCACCACACCTGGCTAATTTTTTTTATTTTTAGTAGAGACGGGGTCTTGCTCTTGCTCAGGCTGGTCTCAAACTACTAAGCTCAAGCAATCCTCCTGCCTTGGCCTCCCACACTGCTACGATTACAGGCATCAGCCACTGCACCCAGCCAGCCTTTGGTACTCTTCAATATGAAGAAGAGGACAGTGGGCACTTTCTGGAGCAAGAGGGGGCTATCTCTGTCACACCAATAGGTATGGTGTTGATGGGTCTCTAATGAGGACACTGAAAAGAAAGAGGATGACCTTGCCATCCCTGTGCCTTGAGAATGGTGGGCTGTGGGCAACACATATGATATAGTGGAAAGAGCAAGATTTGGAGCCCTGTCACTTCCTTCCTGTGTTTTCTTGAATAAGTTAATTAACCTCTCTGAGCCTCAGTTTCCTCTTCCCTACTCAAGGACATCATTCAGCAATTCTCACCTCTCTCTGTCAATTTTTTGGTCTCTACTAGACCATTTCTATCAGCATGTAGACATGCTGACATTCTACTCATCTTTTAAAAACTCCCTTTGGTAGGCCAGGAGTGGTGGCTCGCATCTGTAATCCCAGCACTTTAAGAGGCCAAGGGGGAAGGATCACTTGAGCCCAGGAGTTCAAGACAAGCCTGGGCAGCATAGCAAGACCCTGTCTCTACAAAATAATTAAAAATCAGTGGGGCGTAGTGGCATACGCTGGTAGTCCCAGGCGCTCAGGAGGCTGAGGTGGGAGGATCGCTTGAGCAGAGAAGTTCAAGGTTACAGTGAGCTATGTTTGCTCCACTGCACTCCAGCCTGGGTGACAGAGTGAGATCCTGTCTCAAAAAAAAAAACAACTCCCTTTTGTTGACCCCAGTTCTCCAGCCGACAAATGTACTCCATTTCTTTACTGCTCTTTTTTTTTTTTTACCCTATTGGATAAACCTTTTATCTTTACTTCTCTTTACAGCTAAACTCATTAAGAGTTGCCTATACCTGCTGTCTCCAATTTTCCTCCCCCGTTCTCTCTTGAATCCACTCCCACCAGCCTTTGGCCCTCGCTGTCTCACCAAACGTCCTCCCATCAAGGTCAGCACCAAACCCTGCCTGTTGCTAAACCTTCCGGTCAAGTCCCCGTCATCCTCTTCCTGACCTCTCAGCAGGATTTGTCATCAGTTGACTTCTCCTGAACACTGTCTTCACGTTGTTTTCAGGACTCCAACTCTCCTGATTTTTCTGCTACTTCACTGACCTTGCATTCTCGGTCTCCCTCACTGGCCCCTCCTCCTCCAGTTTCAGAAGGTTGGTGCGCCCCAGGGCTCATGCCCTGGGCCTCTTCTCTGTCGACATTCTCCCTGAAGGTGATTCAGCCACTCTCAAGGCTTGAAATCCTATCTACCTGCACATGACTCCCAAATCCATAGGTCAAGCTCAGTCCTCATTCCCAAACCCGACTTCTGCATCCAGCTCTTTCTCACCATCCTGGCTTGGTTGTCCCGTAGACATCCCAGTTTCCACGTGTGCAAGACTGCCCTCTGATCCGGTCCTGCAGCCCCTCGTCCAGGCAATGAGGCCAGCACCCCTCGCACCCAAGGCTGTTGTGAGGAGTCAGTGAGATCACAGATGCCGAGGACCTAGCACAGTTACTTGTACACGGTTGACAGACACTCACTAAGTGGTAGCAATTCTCATACCATCGTAGAGAGAGGGAAGACCAAAGGACGCTTTTTGGGAAGGAGGTTGGGAAGTGGAGTGGGAGCTGGTTCAGAGAACAGGTGCTGGGGGGACAGCCCAGACGCAGGGCCCTGGGGGCACACTGCTAAGGGTGGAAGCCACCAGGCAGAGCTGGCAAGGGATGCCAAGGAGTAGGAGGGAGGCTCCTGAGGGTCAGCTAAAGTCGGGCCTGAACCCAGTGGCAGAAAAGCCTCTGACTGTATGGGAGACTTTCGATCTCTTCAGATCTTAAGGCGAGAGGAGACGATAAAGCACACGGATCAACTCCCGAAAGAAACTCCGCAGGCTCTGAGGGTTAAGAGCCTTCCTGTGCCAGCTTCGCCTTGCCCTCCAGCCCTCAGGGGTCTCACTTGCGGTAATGACGTGACATTTAGCACTCCTGTTGGGCTGGGGTCCAAAGGGCTGCAAGGCTGGAGATCTGTCTCCCCAGAGACACCTCAAACTTCTCCAGGGCACGGGGCCATCCACGTGTCCCCACAGAGCCCTCTGCTCCAGGACATAGCAGACCCTCAGGTAGTACAGACTTTCAGAGAGGAGGCAGGGATTTTCCTGCCCAAGATGGGAGTACAAGGAATCCTTAAATATTTTTATATTGCCTTCAGGCCTTCATTCCCGTATTACCTTCTCAGTGAGCCCTTCCGTGGCCTCCCACCTAAAACACCAATTGCCCCCGCCACTCTCACCCCCAGCAAACACTCAGGTGCCTGTCTCCCTCCCCTGCTTCCTTTCCCCTCCTTAGCACTAGTGCTAGCCTGCCACGTATTTAATTTACATCCTATTACTTGTCTCCCCCACTACAAGGAAGCTCAAATAAGCCAGGGGTTTCTGTCTGTGTTGTTCACTGTTGTTGTCTCCAGCCGTCAGAACAGTACCTGGAACACAGCAGGGGCTCAAAACATATTTCTGGAATGGATGAATGATTAGCCACACTTACTGAAGCACTTGTTCTATACTAGGGACTTTTCTAAACACTGTGTTTAATATCCTACTTATTCCATTTAATCTTCATAACCACTCTGTGAGGTAGTATAATTATTTATATTTTCTAGAACACTAACACGGAGTCTCAGAAAAATTAAACCACTTGCCCAAGGCCACATCACTTCCACACGGCAGGGCGGTACAGAGATCGTCTGCCTCCGAAGCCTTAGCCGTTTCCTGCACAGAATAAGCTGTGTGCAGGGGAAGCAGAGGGGACGGTAGGGAGGGATAAAGGAAGGGGCCACAGAAAACCTCTGAAGAAACTGGTGAGCGCTCTAGCCCTGCGCTGTCCAGTAGAACCATCTGTGAGGACGGAAATGCTCTGTGTCTGCAACGTCCAGAACAGCAGCCTCCAGCCATGGGTGGCTGTTGAGCACGTGAAATGTGATTAGAGCAACTAAGGAACTAAATTTTTAATTGGATTTAATTTTAATGAATTTACATTGAAATAGTCACACATGGTTAATGGCTACCATATTGGAGAGCACAGATTCAGTGACTGGGGATGCTCTTGCTTGCTAGGTCTGTGGCACACAGGCCTGGTGGGACCGGAATGGGGGAGAGGAGGGAAGGGTGCCTACTGACAGCAGTGGGCAGTGAGGTTACTTTGTGTGACCCTTACAAACACCCAGCGAGTGGAGTATTTGTTCCCCCAGTTTGCTGAGGGTCCCAGATGAGGTAATGTAGTCAGGGTCAGTGTGCCCTGGGATCTTTTTTATTTTAGACGGAGTCTCACTCTGTTGTCCGGGCTAGAGTGCCGTGGCATCAGCCTAGCTCACAGCAACCTCAAACTCCTGGGCTCAAGGGATCCTCTTGTCTCAGCCTCCCGAGTAGCTGGGACTACAGGCATGCACCATCATGCCTGGCTAATTTTTTCCTACATATTTTTAGTTGGCCAATTAATTTCTTTCTATATTTAGTAGAGACGGGGGTCTCGCTCTTGCTCAGGCTGGTTTCAAACTCCTGACCTTGAGCGACCCTCCCGCCTCGGCCTCCCAGAGTGGTAGGATTACAGGCTGAGCCACCTCACCTGGACTGTTTGGTTTTTTTTGAAAAGAGTGTTACTCTGTTGCTCAGGCTAGAGTGCTGTGGTGTCAGCCTAGCTCACAGCAACCTCAAACTCCTGGGCTCAAGCGATCCTCCTGCCTCCTCCTCCCAAGTAGCTGGGACCACAGGCATGCGTCACCATGCCCAGCTAATTTTAGTCGTTCAGCTAAATTCTTTCTATTTTTAGTAGAGATGGGGTCTTGCTCTTGCTCAAGACGGTTTCGAACTCCTGACCTTGAGCGATCCTCCCGCCTCGGCCTCCCAGAGTGCTAGGATTACAGGCGTGAGCCACCACGCCCGGCCTGTCTCCGGGATCTTGGTCCTCAACAAAGGAGCTTCCTCTCTCTGACCACATCCCACAGCCCCGACAATTTGTTCCTGGGTAATTGGGCCAGGTCAGAGTCTGGGTTTTCTCAGTCCTTCTCAGGATTTACACTGGGCCATTTTCAGACTCTTTTTAGGGGGGAGTCTGTGCGGCTGATGCCACGCAGACCTCGTAGGCTTTACACAGACTTAACAAATATTTGTTGCAATGAATAAACAAGGCACAGAGCCAAAGCGAGGAGAGATCTCTGGTGACTGAGAGCCCTATGGGGGAGGGCCTTCATTCAGTTCCTCAATCACACCAATTAGGCAGAGGTCTTCCGATCTGACAGTGTCTAGGAATCACAAGGGACCAGTTTGTCAAAAAGGACATTTCCCTGGGCCCCACTGCTCAATATCTTATTTAATAAACCTGGGGTAGGGACCAAGAACCAGTATTTTTTATCAAGCTCTCCCCCCCAAAATATGCCAAATCTGATGCTAGACTCAGAACAATCCTGAGAAAGGCTGATATGGGGTGAGGCTAGGAATGCATATAGGTGTTAGAGGCAGAAAGAGGTTGCCCTAGAGGGAAATTCATAAGTTGAGACAGGACTTTGAGATACTTCAAGGCGTACGCACTTGTTTTGTGTATTTTCTTGCATTGCAGAAGTAAGAAGGATCTTGAGTCACCCACATTCAAGGCTTCCACGCCCAGCACCTAGAGTGCTGAAGCTGGAAGAAGCCGAAGTCCCAGCTAGTCCAGGCCTCTAGCAGCGGGCACACCTGAGGAGTCCCGGCAGCTGCTGGACACGTGGACAGCAACTGATGGAAGACACGCCTCCCGCTACAAGACCCCCACAGCCCACGAGGCCACAGATTTCCCCTCTCAGCCAACTCCAGCCTCTGCTACCCGCTCTGCTCCTCACTTCTCTAAAACGAAACATGTCACAGTCATTTGCTCCATGCTTCCTGTACGATTTCTTTATTTTTACTCTCCAGTTTATGAGCTGAGTCTGAGTGGGTGTGGGAGAGAAGCTGGGTATTTCTACTTCTCTGTGTTTTCCTTCTGAGCTGGGAGGGCTTTCACTTCCTCCCCAAACTCTCAGTTCTGCCTTTCACAGGCTGTCCGGGCCATGGGACCACCTTGCCCATCCTTCCTGAGCACCAGGGAAACGGAGAACTGACCGCAAGGGGCTGCCTTCGAAGTGCCTTGCAATCACTCAGGAGCAAAAGGAAGTGGCAGCTACAGCGGTAACCTCCCCAGGGCAGGAGCCCTGAGGTGTGGAGTGAGCAGTGACAGAGGCAGGCAAGGGAGCACCAACCAAGGCTTCAAACCTGCCTTCCATCCTTCTGACACCACCATGGGCAGGCCCGGGCCTCTGCTTCCCCTCCCTCAGCCTCTTCTCCCCAGCATTCAGCCAGATGAGGCCCCAAACAACCCCAGCTCTGCCTGCTGGTCTAGTTCTACATTTGGGAGCCTAAGGGATCTGCCTCACTGGAGCACAGAGCCATGGGAGCGGTGGGCCTCCACCAATGGGACCTGATAACTTCCTGTCCCAACCTCTCTGAACCTCAGTCTCCTCTTTCGAGCAAAGTTATATGTAGATACCGCGGAGGATGAGAAAACATGCGTAAAGCACAGGCACCCTCAATCAATGGTGGCTGTTACTGGCAGGAGTTATAAATGTATATTGAAAAAGGAATCCCTTTCCTTTTCTTTTCCAGTGGAGAAGACCACAGCCACCCAGAAAGCCAAGAGAGCCCTGGGCACTCCAGCCCAGCCTCTAGCTGTAGAAAGTTACCTCCCCACAGGGAGAGATCAAATCGGGTGTTCGCCCAGGGCCGGTGTGCAGTGTGGTCTAGCACTGAAAGCCAGAGCCTCTGGTCTCCCCAACCATCTGTTCTAGAAGCCTGCTGGCTGCCCTTTCCTCTTCTGCTGTGTCCTCAAAGAAGCACTCAGACCCTAAAATAAACTCCAGCTCCTCCAGGGGAGAGAGGCCAGAGCCCATAGGAAGGCCGGGCTGCCAGGCACAGATTACAGTCAACAGGAGCAACAAGGGACCCCTGCGCTCTTCCTCATCCCTCCTTCTCTCTTCTGCAAGGGGGGTCCAGCGCGTGCCAGCCCCAGGAAGTCCTAATCTCTTGCCAGGCTCCCCACTTAAACTCCCAGGACTGGGGCACTCCGCTTGTCAGAGTTCTTGCCTGCCGAAGTGGATCCGTGCAGCGGGAGGATCTGTGACTCAGCGCCCATGATGTCAAGTCCCTGCACAGTCAGGGCACTGTCATACACGCACACTCTCGCGGGGGGGGACCAGGCGAGGTGGCCCCCCAAAGCGAAGGGAAGAGAGAGGCGCTGGTACAAAGGCCGCCCCAACTGGAACACCGCCCTGCTAAGGCGTGCCTTCTTGGGCATCTCCCCTTGGAGCAACGCGGGACCCAGTTACGTAAAGCCTCATGGGGGCACTGGGAAGCAGACACGAGAGTCGGTTTCTGAGAACACACCAAGTCCTGTACACTGACCGCAGGGAGCTCCTGGCCAAGAGTGCAGGACGCAGCAAGAAGCGCAAGAGCGACTGCCCGCGTCCCCACAGCCCTTGGCCGGCACCTTGTGCTCGCGGGGACCCAAGCTGGCCACAGAAAAGAGAAGCGGTCACATCTCCTTTCCCCCCTCCAGGCTCCCCGCCATCTGCAGCGGCCACGGCGGTTTCCCCCCACACCCACCGGCTACCCCAGCCCTCCAGGTGCGCTCAAGCCCTTACCAAGCGCAGGGCAGTCGGGCTGGGCCAGCGCCGCCCCCGGCGCGGCGAGCAGGGCGGCCAGCAGCGCGCAGTGGACAGCCAGCATGCTTCCTCCTCAGCTAATGCCCCACGGTCCCAGAAAGGCGACGGGAGGGCGGGAACCGGGCGGCAGCGGCGGGTCTGCGGGCGGGCTCAGGCCCTAAGGGAAGACCCCATCCACGGGGTCCCGCGCCCTGCACACACTCAGAGTCAGTCCCCTGGCTCCGCGCGGCGCTCGGCTCAGTTCCCTGTGGCCCCGCTCGGTGTCAGTGCGACTTCCCACTTGCACATGACTCAGAGCAGCAGACGGTCCTGGCAACGCAGGAAAACATTTGAGGAACTCGCGCTGGAGCGTCTTTTGGCAGTCCCAGGGTGCGGTTACGAAAGCCAGGGCGGATGGCGCAATAGCCCCACTCACCGGCAGGCCGGAGGGGGTGGCTTCCTGCAGCAGCGCTGCACCTGAGCGGGGAGGGCAGGGGCCCGCGAGCCCTACCTGCGCGCCCCTTCCCGCCCCCCCCCCCGTCCTCCCGCCCCGGTTCTGTCGGTGTGGGAAGAGGATATTAGCCACCACTGGCTCGGTTTTGAGTTTTGGTTTCGTGAACAGGATTACTCCGTGAAAGGCACACCTGGAAAGCCCTGGAGGATGCGATCTGCTCTTTACCGTTACAGTAAGGCAGTGCTTGGCAGCCCAATTACCTGGGGAGCCCTAAAAATCTTCGATGACTGGGTCGGACCCCCCAGAGGTTCTGATTTCATTGGTCTGGGGTGCGGCTTGGCCTTCGGGAAACTCACTACTGCACGTTCTGTCTGCACAGCTGCTCCTCACAGCCTGCAGTAGAGGGAAGGAACCGGTTTTAACTTTGGAGTCAGATAGACCTGGGTTCTCATCCAGACCTGCCCCCAACTGTGTCTGTGACTTCTGTTCAGAATCTGAGTCTCGCTGGACGGGCACAGTGGCTCACGCCTGTAATCCTAGCACTCTGGAAGGCCCAGGTGGGAGGATCGCTTGAGGGCAGGAGTTCCACAGCCTGAGCAAGAGCGAGACCTCGTCTCTAAACATAGAAAAACTAGCCGGGCATCGTGGCACGCGCCTGTAGTCCCAGCTACTGGAAGGCTGAGGCAGGAGGATTGCTTGAGCCCAGGAGTTTGAGGTTGCTGTGAGCTAGACTGACTCCACAGTACTCTAGCCTGAGCAACAGAGTGAGACTCTTTTCAAAAAAAACAAACAGGCCGGGCACAGTGGCTGACGCCTGTAATCCTAGCACTCTGGGAGGCCGAGGCGGGAGGATCGCTCAAGGTCAGGAGTTCGAAACCAGCCTGAGCAAGAGCAAGACCCCCGTCTCTACTTAAAATAGAAAGAAATTAATTGGCCAACTAAAAATATATAGAAAAAATTAGCCGGGCATGGTGGCACATGCCTGTAGTCCCAGCTACTTGGGAGGCTGAGGCGAAAGGATCGCTTGAGCCCAGGAGTTTAAGGTTGCTGTGAGC
>CAUYRT010030604.1:0-15154 GCA_963574885.1 Lepilemur ruficaudatus
AGTCCCAGCTACTCGGGAGGCTGAGGCAGAAGGATTGCTTGAGCCCAGGAGTTTGAGGTTGCTGTGAGCTAAGCTGACGCCACGGCACTCACTCTAGCCCGGGCAACAGAGTGAGACTCTGTCTCAAAAAAAAAAAAAAAAAACTGTAATAGCTAGAATTTATTGAGTACATATTATGTGCCAGGCATATTCTAAGCATTTCATTCACTTAATCCTCATAAGGACTCTCTATGAGGTAGATGCTGTTATTATTTACATTATCAACAGCTGAGGAAATTGAGACCCAAAGATATGAAATAATTTGCCTAAGGTCATATACCGAGTAGGTACATGCCCAGGATTTGAACGTAAGTAGTCTGTATTAAGCAACATTCTTAATCACCATGCTAACGGTTCTCTACACCTTTTACTGTATGAATAACTTTTAAATTATAACGTGACAGTTTTGGCTTTTTCTTTTTTCTTTTTTTTTTTTTTGAGACAGGGTCTCGCTCTGTTGCCCCGGCTAAAGTGCAGTGGTGTCATCATAGCTCACAGCAACCTCAAACTCCTGGGCTCAAGTGATCCTCCTGCCTCAGCCTCCCGAGTAGTTGGGAGTATAGGCACGGGCCACCATGCCCATCTAATGTTTCTATTTTTTGTAGAGACAAGGTCTTGCTCTTGCTTAAGCTTGTCTTGAACTCCTGGCCTCAAGGGATCCACAAGCCTCAGCCTCCCAGATTGATAGGATTACTGTGAGTCACTGTGCATGGCCAGTTTTGTCTTTTAAAAATGCAAATCTGTGCCGGGCGCAGTGGCTCATGCCTGTAATCCTAGCACTCTGGGAGGCCGAGCTGGGAGGATCCCTTGAGGTCAGGAGTTCAAGAACAGCCTGAGCAAGAGCGAGACTCCATCTCTACTGAAAATCAAAAAAAGTAGCCAGGCACGGTAGCGAACGCCTGTAGTCCCAGCTACTGGGAAGGCTGAGACAGAAGGAGGAGTTTGAGGTTGTTGTGAGCTAGGCTGACCCCCAGGGCACTCTAGCCCCAGGCAACGGAGCAAGACTCTGCCTCAAAAATAAATAAATAAATAATAAAATTTAAAAAAATAAAACAGAAATGCAACTCTGGGAAAAATTTCAGCTATGTTTTTGATTTTGCAAATGAGGCTATTGTGACATATATCAATATAGGAGGCAGAATAATCCTTTCCAAAAATGTCCACATCCTAATCTCCAGACTCTGTGAATACAGGACCTTATAGAAAAAGTAACTTTGCATATATGATTAAATTAAGGATCTTGAGATGTGAGGATAATCCTGGATTATCAGGTGGGCCCAATATCATCACACAGGTCCTTATATCGGAAAGAGGGAGACAGGAAAGTCAGAGATGGACATACGAACACAAAAACAATGTCAGAGTGATGCTGAGTGAGAAATTCAACCCGCCATTGTTGGCTTTGAAGACAGAGGTAGGGCCACAGCCAAGGAACGTAGGCAGCTCTAGGACCTACAAAAGCAAAGGAAACAGATTCTTCCCTAAAGCCTCCAGAAGGAACAGTTTTGCCAATACCTTGATTTGAGCCCAGTAAGACTTCTGACCTCCAGAAATGTAAGATAATAAATTTTTATTGTCTAAGCCACTGTGTGACAATTTGTTATAGCAGCAATAGGGAACTAATACAATCATTAATTACTAATTTAATAAATATTAATATATATAAAATTATAGGACATACTCTACATGGAAAGTTTGGATTTTGTTATGGGGTGAATTGTACCCCTCCACCCCAAATTCATATGTTGAAACCCTAAACTCCACTACCTCAGAATGTGACCCTATTTGGAGATAGGGCCTTTAAAGAGGTAATTAGGTTAATGAGTTCATATGGGTGGGCCCTAATCCAATCTAACTGATGTCTTTAAAGGGACTTATAAAAGTGTCTTTATAAATTAAGAGGAGATGACTAGTGGCAATCACACAGAGTCACAACAGATGTGGGCAGACACAGAGAAAAGGTCACCCGAGGACGCAGTCCTATAAGGCCTCTCTCCTATAAGCCAAGGAGAGAGGCCTCCGAATAAACTAAACTTACTAACACCTTGATCTTGGACTTGTAGCCTGCAGAGGTGTGAGAAGATAGCCTTTTGTTGCTTAAGCCACCCAGTCTGTGGTATTCTGTTTTGGCAGTCCTAGCAAATAACACAGATTTATATGACTTATTCCTTTAATGCAAAGTATAAACACTCAGAGTAGAAAACTCTAGTGAGTGCTAAAATTTACTCTTTTTGCACTTATATGAATTTAGAGACATGAAAATACAGTTGGAGCACAGTGATTTATTTTTTATTTTTTTATTTTTTCAGTACATGATTTTAAGTTCTTTTAAACAATATTACTTTATCAGGAAGTTTATCTTCCTGCTTTCATTTACTTTAACAAACATATTAAGTGCCTACATGTACGTGATCTTAGAAGTACAAAGATTAATAAGACATGGTCTCTGAGCTTGAAAAATCACTTAAAAATTGTTAATCCAGTAGTGTGATTACAGTGTTGGTGTAAGTTTTCCCTGTCTGGAACAAACTATAGATCTTCTGAAACCTGAACTCTTTTTTTTTTTTTTTGGAGATAGTCTCACTCTGTTACCCAGGCTAGAGTGCCGTGGCGTCAGCCTAGCTCACAGCAACCTCAAACTCCTGGGCTCAAGCAATCCTCCTGCCTCAGCCTCCCGAGTAGCTGGGACTACAGGCATGCGCCACCATGCCCGGCTAATTTATATATATATATGTATATATATATATATATATATGTGTGTGTGTGTGTATATATATATATATATATATTTTTTTTTTTAGTTGTCCAGCTAATTTCTTTCTATTTTTTCAGCAGAGACGTGTTCTCGCTCTTGCTCACGCTGGTCTTGAACTTCTGAGCTCAATCGATCCACCCACCTCGGCCTCCCAGAGTGCTAGGATTACATGTGTGAGCCACCGTGCCCGGCCTAAAACCTGAACTCTTTAGAATTAGACTTATAATTTTGAAGGATCTGTTTTAGAGTTCACCTTTGTCCTATTCTCTAAGAGTTCTCTCAAATAAATCATGCAACATATTTATTAAGGCATATGTACCAGGCATTGTTCTAGATGGGTATTGAAGATTCATCAGTAAGTAAGGCATAATCCCTACAATAATGGAGTGTACACTGTAATGACAGAGACAACAATAAACAAGTAAATAAGTAAATACATGGTATATCATAAGGTGATGAATGTTCTGGGAGATATGGTATTCCAGGGTAAGGGAGGAGGTTGTCATTTGCTATCTAGTGGTCAGGGAAGCAGAGACCTGAATGAAGACCAAACCATGGTGACATCCTGGAAAAATATATTCTAAACAGTGGGAATAGTGAGTGCAAAGGCCCTGAGGTGGAAATTTATGTTGTTTGTTGCACAAGTATGCTTGGTTTGTGCAAGAAACTGTAGGAAGGCCAGAGTGCCTGGAGGAAGCAGAGGAGGCAAGAGGGGAAAAGGGGCTGAAGATCACTACAAGGCTTGGACTTTCACCCTACACGAGCCAGGAAGCCACTGGAGGGGTTGAAGCAGAGAGAGAACTTGACCCCATATATGTTTTGAAAGGCTGATTCTGGCTGCTGTGCTGAGAACAAAGTAGTGTGGGGCAAGGGTGAAAAAGTAAAACCAGTGAGGGGGCTACTTCAACAATCTGGGAGAGAGGTTACTGTTAGTTACCTATTGCTGTATAATAAGTTATCCCAAAATTTACTGGTTTAAACAACAAACCCTTATTATTTTGCCATTTCTCAGGTTCAGGAATCTGGGAGTGGCTTAGCTGGGTGATGCTGGCTCAGGGTCTCTCCTGAGGTTGCAGTCAAGACGTTGGTCAGGACTGTAGCAGCTGGGTCTTAAATAAGGAGGATCTGCTTCCAATAAAGCTCATGTGCATGGCTGCTGGCTGAAGCCCTCAGTTCCTTGCCACATGGGCCTCTCCACAGGGACGCCTGAGTGTCCTCAAGCTGTGTCATCTGGCTTCCCCCAAAATATGTCATGAGAGACAGAGAGAGAGAGAGAGAGAGAGAGACAGAGAGAGAGACAGAGAGGCACCAAGACACAGGCTGCAGTACCTTTTATAACCTAGTCTGGTATACCATCACTTCTGCTGAATTTGGTTGGTCACACAGACTGATCTAGATGTCTAGGTACAGTGTGGGAGGGCACTGCACAAGAGTGAATACTGGGAGGTGGGCCCCATTGGGAGTCATCATGGAGACTGCCCAACAGAGTTTAGAGTCTGGTTTTGTTGAATGGTTGGATCTAGCATGTGAGAGAAAGAAATAAAGGATAACTTCAGAATTTTGGCCTTTTTCTTCGGGAGGAGGCACAAGATTGGGGGCTATTTTTGCATATGCTAAGAGTCTATTAGGGCCTGGCGCAGTGGCTCATGCCTGTAATCCTAGCACTCTGGGAGGCCGAGGCGGGAGGATTGTTTGAGCTCAGGAGTTCAAGACCAGCCCAAGCAAGAGCGAGACCCCATCTCTACTAAACATAGAAAGAAATTAGCTGGACAACTAAAAATATATAGAAAAAATTAGCCGGGCACGGTGGTGCATGCCTGTAGTCTTAGCTACTCGGGAGGCTGAGGCAGAAGGATCGCCTGAGCCCAGGAGTTTGAGGTTGCTGTGAGCTAGGCTGTTGTCACGGCACTCTAGCTGGGGCAACAGAGCGAGACTCTGTCTCAAAAAAAAGAAAAAAGAAAAAAAAGAGTCTATTAGATACTCAAGTGGACATGTCAGATAAATATCTGAGTGTGGAGTTTAGGGGCAAGTTCATATTAGGTACCAGTTTGAGACTTGCCCATTTATGGGGCACATTTAAAGCCAGAGACTGGATCTGCTCTCCCAGGGCAGATGAGGGCTGTCCAGAAAGTATTCAGCCATTGTTAATACTGCGTTTCATATTACATGGCTGCATACTTACCCGACAGCCCTCAGAAGTATAGACAGGCAAGAGAAGAGGCACAAGAGCTGAACCCTGGGTCCCAACATTTCAATTTGGAGGGATGAGGAAGAGCCAGCAAAGGAGACAGAAGGAGCCAGTGAAGCAGAAAAAAAGCCAAGAGCAAGTTGGAAGCCATTGGAGAAAACGTCACCCCTGAGCTAAATGCTACTGACAGGCCAAGGCATCAAGAGTGACATGGGCCCATCCTCTACCACGACGGGCACCAGGGGACCTGGATTTTTGGATGTTACAGCGGGTGGTCCCGAGGACAAACGGAGCAGCACACGGAGAGTCGAAGAATCAAAGTTTATTCGCTGTCGGGCTCAGAGGGGTCTCGCCATCAAATTCTGAGCCCCGTCTACCTGATTTTTCCCACTTTTATTAAGTTGGGGGTGATCCAAGGGGTGGGACATCAGGTGACTAATGCCCGCCAGGTAATAGGTTAGTATTATGTTGATGCACCAGGTAACAGGTTTAGTGTTATGCTGATGCGCCAGGTAATAGATTAGTTGATGGGCCAGGTAACAGGTTAGTATTATGCTGATGCAGGTCTTTTGTGAGTGGTGGGGGTCTCAGGTACCTGGTGTGCCAAGCAATAGATGGGGGTTTCCCTTATCATTCTCCCCTTTGATGCCCTTACATGTGTACTATAGGGCACCATAGAGACTGTTGTCAGGGTATGGGTACTAGCAGGAGAGGGCTTCTGCAGGAGAAAACCTTCCAGGGGATCTTAGAAATATGACAAAGAGGAGATGGGAAAAAATAAATGCCGTCAAACGTCATGTACTTCGCCACGACAGCAAACAATGATCAAGAGCTACTTCCATATCCAGCAAAGTTCTAAATTCCATTCATGTATCGGGTCACTGAATGCTCACCAGGACCACAGAGAGTAACATCAACCCCAGATAAGGATGAGGAAATGGACTCTCAGAGGCCATGAGCAACCACCCGGGGTCACACAGGTGGCCAGTGACAGCGCAGAGATTCGAACCCTGGCCAGCTGATCCCTGAGCCCCACTCTGTGCCACCGAGTCTTCCTCCTTCGCTCTGGTGAGAGAGGACTTTCTGAAGGATTCTCGAAGAGGGAGGACAGAGACTAACATCAGCTGTTTAGACTTTTCCCCTCTGAGACACAGGAGCCTTTGAACTTGCCGGGCTGATTTAATTTGGTATCACAGTGCTGCTCCTGGCGGGAAGCCACCAGGCAGTCCCAAGACTATAGCTCTTAAAACTGCCTTTTAAAAAGGCTGGTTGGTTCCATTCCTTTCAAGATACCAAAAAAAAAAAAAAAGATTACAAAGCCTGGTTGGGTACACTCCAGGAGGGAGCAGGGAGGCAGGGAGGCTGGCCTGCAGTCAGACTCACAGCATTCCGATTTATTGCCTATTCTCTTCCAGGGTCAGGAAACCGGCAAGCGGGTATGTGGTTATCTTGACGCTAACGTGGACCCCTCCTCATCTTACCAGAGCAGGAGCGTTGAAGGCACCTGGCGCAGGTAAGCCAGTGCTCAGAAGGCAGTGGCAGGCCTTGGCCTCCAATCTCTCTGGCCCAAATCTCCATCTCCAGGTTTTTTTTGGATGTTAATCAGAAAATCACATAATCTGTCAGTGAACATGCAGCACTCACTAGATTAGCTTTGGGGTAGGTACTACGTTGGTTAGAAAATAAATGGACCCTAACTTGAAAATGAAATGTGTTTTATAGAAGTTTATAGCTATCTGTGTAGGACCATGTCTGTTCCACAATTAAAGAAGGCCTGACTGGACTGATTTATATACAATCAGAAGTGAACAGTCTTTCCCCAACATGGTTCTTATTAAGCCAATAATGAATTTTACAAACACTTGCTGTAAAGGAGTTAACAATATTATACTGCTCCATTATGGTATGCTCTTGAAGGCAATCAATCCAACTTTATCTAAGGAAGCAAAAAACCCAAAGCCTTCTCTCTTTTTAAAAAAAAAATCACTTACTGTATAATGTTAAGTAATAGAATGTTTGTTTAAGAGTGTTGATTATCAGCCGGGCGTGGTGGCTCATGTCTGTAATCCCATACTTCGGGAGGCTAAGGCAGGAGGAACTCTTGAGGCCAGGAGTTTGAGACCAGCCTTAGCAAGAGTGAGACTCCATCTCTACAAAAAATAGAAAAATTAGCTGAGGATGGTGGTGTGGGCCCATAGTCCCAGCTATTTAGGAAGCTGAGGTGGGAGGATCACTTGAGTTTAGGAGTTTGAGGTTGCAGTGAGCTATGGTCTCACCACTGCACTCCAGCCTGGGTGACAGAGTGAGACCTTGTCTCAAAAAACAAACAAACAAACAAACAAAAACACACACACACACACACACACACACACACACAAACAAAAAAAGAATGTTGGTTATCAAAGATCCACTCAGAATTTGCCTTCTAAATAAGATAAATACATTTAAAGTTTTAAGTTTCAATGCTTAGTCCTGGCAATGTCAATACTTAGCAGTAAAACCCTGGAAGATCACATCTGTTCTGAATCCATTTGTAAAACAGAGATAATATTTATTTCACAAGGATATTGTAACAATAAAATGAGATCATGTATGTGAAAGTACTTGATATTAATATAAATAACATTGTTAACTATGACTAGTAAGAGTCTGTAAGGTGTCTTCTAGTTTTAAATTTTTATTATTAAGGAGTAATTATTAGAGAGCTTAGCTGTAGAGAGTCCCTTCAGAGACATATACTAAAGTAGTTTAAGATGAAATGACATAAAAACTGGGACTTGTTTCAAAATAACCCAGTGGAAACAGTGAGTTCATGCACAGGTTTTGGCCACGTTTTGAGCATTGTTGAAGCTGAATTGTGAGTCTGTAGGGAGCAGAGGCTCCTGCCTCCCTAAGGTTCGTTGAAAAATCACTGACATGAGGCAGATTGATTAATAGGTGGAAAAAGATACAAATTTGTTTAACGCGTGTACACGGGAACCCTCAGGATGGATTCAACTTTTCAGTGAGGTACAGAGGTATGTAAAGAATGGAAGCCACAAAACAGGTTTTAGGAAAGGAAAAAGGAAGAGGCTGACAGCTAGCAAAGGTGGCCTTGTTATGTAAATGAACCTTAAGGCAGCAACCCTCAGTCAGAATAGACGGTAAATGTTTCTTTTAAGACCTTTAAAGGTGTCAGACTCTCAGTTAATCTCTTCTAGATTGGGGTAGGAAAGACCTGGCTGCTTCTCCACAGAAGCAAATTCCACCCCTGCCCTCCAAGAGACGGCTTTGCAGCTTCCTTCTGTGAGACTCCAGGGCAGCCCTCTCAAAATGTGTCAAAGAAATGTATTTTGGGGTAAAATAGTTCTAATTTCCTTCAAGTACATAGGAGTTCATTAAAAATCATTCCGTCTCCTTTTTATTTAGAATTTTCATATTCAGAAGTGTTAAAGTAACTAGTTGGTAAGCCACTGGGCTGAGAATTCTTCAGTGCCCTGACTTCCTATGTAAGCAAACCGAATCCCAACTCAGAATGGACGGGTGATGGTACTTAGGCAAATGAAACTTAGGCTTACCCAATCAGAAACTGCCAACTAACTTCTAACTGGAGACTTTACCAGTCAGAAACCTCCAACTAGCCTCTAACTAGGCACTTTCCACTTTGACCAATCAAATACTTTCTTTGTCTTGCTTCTGAAAATACCTTATAAAAGTTTCCTCCTCCAGTGTGCCTCAGGGGAGCCCAAACCACTTGTGGTTTGGCACTGCCCAATTCATGAATATTATAGCAAAAAATTATATTTACTTGACTTCATTAATGGAATCCACATGTTAACCTGGAATCTTTAACACTTGTTTTTTTTTTTTTTTTTTTTGAGACCAAGTCTTACTCCATTGCCCTGAGTACAGTGCCCTGGCGTCAGCCTAGCTCACAGCAACCTCAAACTCCTGGGCTCAAGCCATCCTCCTGAGTGGCTGGGACTACAGGCACACACCAAAACGCCCGATTAATTTTTCTATTTTTAGTGGAGATGGGGTCTCATTCTTGCTCAGGGCTGGTCTTGAACTCCTGAGCTCAAGGGATCCTCCCGCCTCAGTCTCCCAGAGTGATAGGATTACAGGCATGAGCCACCATGACTGGCCTAACACTTGATTTTTCAAAAAAGAAATTTTAGGATGTGTTAATAATTTTCTGTTTTTTAAGAATCTAATATTCTATATCCAAATACGTAATTACCTATCAATATTTCAGATGATGATATATTTGAAACTTCTCTGACAAAATCTATCACTAATTAAAGAGAACTTAACAATAATACGTATAAAAAATGTTCCCTTTCTTACCTTGAAGATGTGAATTCTCTAGGAAGTCTTCATGGGTTTCTTTTACTTCTCCAGGTTTTGTTGATCGATACTCACTCCTTAGAGAGATCTTCCACCATCTAAAGATGACCTATAATTGAATAGAGGGTTATATGAATTTAAACTGATTTTAATACCAACAGCTATGTTAAGTTTGGGCTTCTGAAAAATCACTGTGATATGTACATAAGCTATGTATCCAACATCAGCTATAACTTTGCAATCTGACATCACATCAAATTAGAAGCAAGCTCTGGGCATCAAAGAACATTTTCCTTAGAGATTAGAGTCACAAAACCATAATGCTGAAAGGAATCTTAAAAATCTATCAGGCTGCTGGCATGGTGGCACATGCCTGTAGTCCCAGGCACTCAGGAGGCTGAGGCAGAAGGATTGCTTGAGCCCAGGAGTGTGGGACCAGCCTGGGGAACACAGGGAGACTACAATCTAAAAACAAAACTAAAACAAAACAATAACAACAAAAAACCTTTGAGGTCAATTGATGTTAAAATGAGCCAGAGCCAAATGGTTATCTGTTTCTTGAAGATATCTGAGAACAGACATTCCATGATTTGGGGAGCCAATTCCAAAGTAATTGCTTGGCTCTCTTTCCTTCCCTATAGGGCAGACAAAATGTGTGAATAGTTGGTGGCTGTATTACCCTGAATATGCCCAACTGTGCCTCATCTCAGAAGCTAAGTAAAGACAGTCATGGTACTACGTGGATGGGGGACTGCTTGGGAATACTGGGTGCTTAGCTTAAAAAAATGAGCGGGTAATTTTCTCACAGAGAGCAACAGTACGTGGCTAGGGCAAGCACCATTGTATTTTGTTTGACACATGAAAGAGCGTCGTTCATTACACACGACACTTCTTGGTAATGGATCTGCTGATAGCAAACCTTATTTCCGTGGTTATGGGATGCACGTAAGTACTGTGTTGATTTTATGGGAATGTCAACTACTGGGCCTGATGAGAAACCCCTTGAAATGTATCTAGCTTATAATATGTTTTAAACCTGTAACGGAGCTGGGTAGTTAAATGAGATGACAAAACTTCCACTAACTTGAGAAACAGACGAAATTATTTCTATACTTGGATGAGGGCTAGGAGGAGAAAGATGGGAAATATAGCCGCATTGGGGGTTAGAGCTTCAACGTAAGAATTTGGGGGTGGGGGTGGGGACAAAACTGAGTCCCTAACAGAGAGGGGTATCTGTTGTGAGTGGTAGAAGGAGCATACATTTTGAAGCAAGACAGGCCTGTATGATTTAATCTCTCTGCACTTCAATTTTCCTTTCTATTAAATATTATTTGATATTAACATTAATTTTTAGAAATAATATTTCCTTTCTATTGAATAAAGATGCCAGGAAGTCTGACTCTAATGCCCATATTCTTTATACCACATAATCTAGTATTTTCTTTTTTTTTTTTTTTTTGAGGCAGGGTCTGGCTCTGTTGCCCAGGCTAGAGTGTCATGGCATCAGCCTAGCTCACAGCAACCTCAAACTCCTGGGCTCAAGCGATCCTCCTGCCTCAGCCTCCCAAGTAGCTGGGACTACAGGCATGCACCACCATGCCCAGCTAATTCTTTCTATATATTTTTGGTTGTCTGACTAATTTCTTTCTATTTTTAGTAGAGATGGGGTCTCATTCTTGCTTAGGCTGATCTCGAACTCATGACCTCAAGTGATCCTCCCGCCTCGTCCTCCCAGAGTGCTAGGATTACAGGAGTGAGCCAGAGCGACAGGCCTATACTCTAGAACTTTTAGGACTAACTGGAAAGTCAGAAACTATTTAGTTCATCTCCCATGACTCATCTTGCAGATGAGTAAAAAGTTTCAGAGAGGTTAGAGTAGAAGTGATCCCACCTCCTTCCCCACAACCTTACTCCCAGATGTTGTATTACAAAGAAAGTAAACCTCAGATTGAATTCTGCCACAAGAAAGACACTTACTACCAAACAGGCACCGTAAGAGTACAAAACCTCTTCCGAGATGCTCAGCATCCACTTTGGCACTCTGTGGCACCCTGCCCAGGGAAGTTTCTCCCTGAGACAAGTGCCCCTAAATTATTATTTTTTTCTAGTAATATTGTATCATTATTTTATTGTATGACTTCTTGTGATAAGCCACTTACAACACTTGAGGAACAAGGAAGAAAAATAAAATGGGAAGACAGACAGCAAGATGAACAAAATATAAAAGTCATCTCTGGATATAAGAAGTGGCCAAAACTATGTTGATTGGGTAGTTCAAGGATCTAAATTTCTTTCTTTTTTTTTTGCTTTTATTTATTTAATTTTTAAAAAAATTTCAGCATATTACGTAGGTACAAATGTTTAGGTTACATATATTGCCTTTGCCCCACCCAAGTCAGAGCTTCAAGCGTGTCCATCCCCCAGACGATGCGCACCACACCCATTAGGTGTGTATATACCCATCCTCTTCTCCCTCCTTCCATCTGCCTGACACCTGATGAATGTTATTACTAGATGTGCACTTAAGTATTGATCAGTTAATACCAATCTGATGGCGAGTACATGTGGTGCTTATTTTTCCATTCTTTTGATACTTCACTTAGTAGAATGGGCTCCAGCTCTATCCAGGATAATATAAGAGGTACTAGATCACCATTGTGTTTTGTGGCTGAATAGTACTCCATGGTATACATATACTACATTTTATTAATCCACTCATGGATTGATGGGCACTTGGGTCGTTTCCACATCTTTGCAATTGTAAATTGTGCTGCTATAAACATTCGAGTGCAGATGTCTTTTTTATAGAATGTCTTTTGTTCTTTTGGGTAGATGCCCAGTAATGGGACTGCTGGATCAAATGGTAGTTCCACTTGTAGCTCTTTGAGGTATCTCCATATTACTTTCCACAAAAGTTGTACTAGTTTGCAGTCCCACCAGCAGTGTGTGAGTGTTCCTATCTGTCCACATCCACACCAAAATTTATTGTCTTGGGACTTTTTGATAAAGGCCATTCTCACTAGAGATAAGTGATATCTCATTGTGGTTCTGATTTGCATTTCTCTGATGATTAGACATGTTGAGCATTTTTTTCATGTTTCTTGGCCCTTAGTCTGTCTTCTTTTGTAAAGTTTCTGTTTGTATCCTTTGCCCACTTTTTGATAGGGTTGTTTAATTTTTTATTGCTGATTTTCCTGAATTCTATATAGATTCTAGTTATCAGCCCTTTATCGAATGTGTAACATGTGAATATTTTTTCCCACTGTGTAGGTTAAGTGCCCCTATATTATGATGACATAATCAGCCACTCTTCTAGCCAGATCAAGCAACAAAATCCTTGCTTAAGTGGGAGATTCTGGAACAAATGGAGCTCTAGCCCAGGGTGCTACTCCAAAACGCTATGCTGCCCAGCTTGCTTCTTAACTGGTTCAAAAACAGGCAGAGAAGCTTGTACAATCTTGTCAGCCTCATATCTTGCACACCATTCATTTTGTCAACAAAAATTATTTCCAACATTCCTTATACTAATTAACCCTCCGGTACTGATTTAGAAGGCAGTGTTTGCAGTGCTTGTCACAGTGGCCTCAAGAGGGCCAGTCCCAACAGCATGGCTTCAAGCTAACTCAGACTTACACACAGATAAGCTTCCTACTGGCTCCTCTGAGGTATTTAAAGTAAATTACTGAGAATAAAACACTTGCCTACGGAAACCCAGCTAGCTAGGACCAGAATCCCAGCCTCCTCACTGCTAACTCAGAGTTCCTTCTGAGGCACCGAGCTTTCCTTATACAACCTTCATATTACAGTACATCAGAACTCCTCTACAGAGCAGCACAGGGAAAACTAATATTCAGAATCACAACTTAGCCCCAAGACTCAATTATGTTCCATATACTGCACCTATTAAAGCAGAATAATAGATATTTTCTAACACTTATTTTCTCTCAGATTGGTAAACTTTTCTAAAGTGGTAAAACCCTATATTGGTGAGGACAAGCAAAAATTGGAGCCCTTAAAGATCATTGAGAGGAGTGTAAATTGGTTTGGTAATACCTATCAGAAACTTTAAAGACATCCATGCCTTTTGACCCAGATGTTCCACTTGTAAGAATTTATTCTAAGGAATTTATTGGGGATGTATACAACATGTCTTTGTGAGGATAGCTGTCACAGGTGAATTATGATAATGAAAAATCAGAATCAACCCAAGAGTTCGATAGTTGGGATCTGTTAAATAATTATGGCACATTAGATGATGCAGAGAATACTCTGCAGCCGATAAAATGATTTGTGGAAAAATAACAACATAGAACAATATTAATGATAATTTGGTAAAAGGCTCAAAAGTATATGCACCACTGATCCAAATATTGAAAGGAAAATACTTCTATATGCAGGAGGAAGGAGCATCAGCATGGCAGTAAATGGAACTGTTTCACAGGACAGACGACAGATGCAGCTTGAAGTGATTTGAACTAAGATGTGTCACCCAAATATTTGTAAATTGGGTGTTATCCATTAACGTACTAGCTCATTTTAAGTCATAGATACACATAAAGTTATCTTTATGTATTTCATGTTGATTTTGAAAACCTTAAAATCTATGAATTCTGCTTTCCACATCTTGGTTCTTCTGGGAAGGTTTTGTTAATGAACATGCCTGCAGGAAAAGCCACAGAGGAGCTTCGCACCATTTCTGTAAGACTGTTTAGATGTGGACAGATCCTGGGCTTTCCCTTACTCTTCCATGAGCCTCATAACCACCTATGAGCAGTGGATGACTGTGCCTGTGCGGATGAAGAATCCACCATGGCTGAGTTAGATAACTTGCACGAGCTCCTCGTTTCCAGGTAGCAGCTGGCTTTGCCAGGTCTAGTGCCCATTCATTCCTTCATACCCTCTCCAGCAAGGGCAGGCTGTCATTCTCCTCATAGGATACATGTAATTATTTGGTAGCCTAATAGAAACCATGTAACCAGTGGTAAAATTCTTTATAAAGTTTGCATTTAGCATAGTTTTAAGACTTCTGGCTAGGCATGGTGGCTCACTCCCATAAACCCAGCACTTTGGGAGGCGGAGGAGAGGACTGCTTGAGGCCAAGAGTTCCAGACCAGCCTGGGCAACATAATGAGACACTGTCTACAAAAATAAAAAAACTTAGCCTGACGTGTTGGTGCATGCCTGTAGTCCCAGCTATCAGGAGGCTGAGGCAGGATCACTTGAGCCCAGGAGTTCAGGGCTGCAGTGAGCAGTGATCGTACCACTGCACTCTAGCTTGGGTGACAGAGTGAGACCCTGTCTCAAAAAAAAAAAAAAAAAAAAAAATTCAGCTTACTTTTGCGAGAGATCTAGGCTTTCTCATTAATCCCCCTGGTACCATTTTTGCATAAATTTTTGAGGCAGGATGATGAAGCATGGTCAGTCACCTTGTGAAGGACCCAAAGTGTAAGTCCTATTCCCCACTGGAACAGCAACTCAGGCACATCTCAAGAAGGGACTGGAAAAAATCTGGCCCAGTTGGGCATCTCAGCATTTGAGAATGTTTGGAAAACGCATACCCTCCCCCCACTCCTAGGCCCAAGACTGTGATACTTTCTCCACTGCTCCTCAGCACTCTGGGAAGCTGAGGCGGGCAGATTGCTCAAGGTCAGGAGTTCGAGACCAGCCTGAGCAAAAGCGAGACCCCGTCTCTACTATAAATAGAAAGAAATTAATTGGCCAACTAAAAATATATGTAAAAAAATTAGCCGGGCATGGTGGCGCATGCCTGTAGTCCCAGCTACTCGGGAGGCTGAGGCAGAAGGATTGCTTGAGCCCAGGAGTTTGAGGTTGCTGTGAGCTAGGCT